>JAECUM010012288.1:0-37806 GCA_016617855.1 Megalonaias nervosa
GAACCTGATATTTCTTGTAATGTCAAAACTTGAATTTGTATGTGAAGTGGAAATGTGCTTTTCACTTGCCAGCTCAAATTCTTTCATTCTAATTTGAAATTCCTTTTCATCCTTCTCTTTTTGGATTTGCATCTGTCTCTCTCTCTCTCTCTCTCTCTCTCTCTTTCTTCAAATTGTAACTGTTTATCTTTCTCCCTCTTCTAATTGTAATTTCATTTGTTTATCTTTCTCCCTCTCCTGTCTCTCTCTCCTCTTTCTCAAATTGTAATTGTATATCTTTCTCCCTCTCCTGTCTCTCTCTCTCCTCTTTTTCAGATTGCAACTGCAATTGTTTCTCTTCTAATTGCACCTGCAATTGTTTCTCTTTCTCTTCTTTCTGAAGCTTGAGCTTCCTTAACTCCAATTCCATCTTGTATTTCATTTTTAATTCCATTACTTTTATGTCAGAGCCCGATACCGACTTACTGACTGTAGCCAAAACACTTTTATCAAAAACATTATTCTCTACCAAATATTGAATCAGAATTTTTTTTATTTCTTGTTTCGTTAAGGAAGATTTTGCTTCAGAAAGATTGTACTTTCTGGCAAGTTCAAGCAACTCATCTTTTTTCAGACTATCCAACTGCTCCTGAGTTGGACTAGAAAGAAAAGTTTCCACTTTTGATGACATTGTGAATGAAAGCCTGTTGTTTTCACTAAAGATTTCAAACAAAATGTAAAATAGTACTTGGGATTTAAAGACTAGGGGAATTTAAATGTGAAAAAACAATTTTCTGAAATATTTAACCAAAATTCATATATCCCAGACAAGCCCCTAATTTTCTCCTGTTACATGTAGGCTCGTACAATAATAACAAGAGAAAAGAGTGAAGTCAACAAGCTTTGTATATTTTAACAAAATAATCTATTTCCCTAGAAAACAATGTAAAAATTGGAAATAGGACTTACGATTTGTGAATATAATCCAAAATTTAATTCCAAGAATGAAACAGTACAAGTCCTGTCACTAAATAGTTCTAATAGAATTCAGGTTCGAATCTCGACGACATTCCAATATGGAAGACGATGACATCAGATGCGGTCGTTGTACAAATGGCAACAATTCCTCAATTGAATCACAGTTTTATGTTTCCGTATAACTCAAGAATAAATTTCCACTGAATTTCTTTCTCCCAGAATTTTTATGAAAAAGTTACACTCGTTTGGTTTTCTAGAGAATAAATTATTAAATTCCAAAAACAAATCAACTTCAAAAACAATCTGGTTTCAACAATTGAAACCTTTCGAGTCCTCAAGGTTTAAAAATGCTACTGACTGAAAAGCTCTCAGAAAGGGTATTAAATCCAACTAAAATATCATCCCGTTCTCGCGTGATAGGTCACGTGGTCTCTAATACTTGAACAACGCAATAGAAAATATGAAATTTGTCACGTAGCCAGAACAACCATATCCAGATTCTCACTCTGAAATAAATTTAAAAATAAAACATTGTTTATTCAGACTACACGTAGACCAAAATGACCTTGGCAATAGCCAATTGTTTTCGCGTAGTGTTTATACTACCGCACACAATGGTAAACTAAAAATAATGCTAATGTAACATCTTTTATGTTTTAGATAAACAGAATTACTGAAAGAGAATATCGAATCCCGTAAAAATAATCATTACAATAAAATGTAATGAAACAAAAATAAAATAAAAAAGAATTTTAAAACTAACACACAAGCAATTTAATTACATATACATAACACTATTCATAAGCTACTTGGAGGATTTCCATGAAACTTAACATATGCATTGATCCCATTGCCTAGTTGTTCCTAAATGAAAATTGTGCTTCTAGGACAGCCAGTATGGCCACCACAGTAGCCATCTTGAAAATCTTGTTATTTAGGTACTTTTGAATGGATGGTCATATCAACATGACATTTCACTGAAAGACTTCTTATGATGTCTAGTTGGTCTTAAAAACGGTTGCCAATCTGAAGTCCACTATCGCCACTGTGGTAGCCTTCTTGAAAATCTTTTAACTATTTCCCCTGAGTGAAGGATCATATTAACATGAGATTTTCATTTGGTCCTAAATTAAAATATGGTTGCCATGACAACTGTCTTAACAATTTTGTTGTCACTACTTTCCCTGAATAGATGATTATTATGCTATAGAATTTTAACCAAAAGACTTTAATGATGTTTTATTTGTCCTAAATGAAAATGGTGCAAAGCTGACATCCAATATTTACACCATGAAGATATTGATATCATTGAAGAATATCACGAGATGGTTTCATTAACAGTTAAAAGGAAGAAATTGTCTCATTTTGAGTTCCTGGAAATTCTTTTTACCCAGCAGAGCATCACTTCCTTCTAGGGACTTTTTAATTTCGGAGCCATTGTAGCTCAGATTTGCAGCTGAAAGGGTGCAGGTTTGAATCCCATCTAATCAGCCTGGTATAGGTACTGTGGTGTGTCCTTGTGAAAGGTACTTTACTCCAACTGCCACAGCACTAAATAACATACTTGTGCAACCAGTCTTCTTTATTTGTAAAAGAAAAATCCAACAAATTGTCATGTAAATATTCTTTATTTGCAAGGAAGGAAATGATGCAGCCTGGTTTACCTAGCTCACTTCTGACCAGCATTGAACATGTCGGGTGCATCAGAACATAATAGACCTAAGGTTTTCCAGACAAGATAGTTGTGCAAAAATGAAAATTTTATTTGCAAAGAAATTATCCAAACAGTGTAAAAATGGTAATTATTTTTAAATGTAAAAATTAATGGAATTAATGATGGTGATCATAGTTGGTTCATTGGTATCTGTATGATAACAACCCTAAATGATTATTTTGTTGTCATTGTGCAAATCTAAGACTTTGTCATGTGTGACAACTTGCAGTCAGGTATTCTTGTTCATGAGAATTGGGGTTGCTTCAGGCAATCTTCTGAGCTGTTATCAGAATAGTTTTAATCTTTGAAATATTTTGCGTCACACCAGTCTCGTTATGCCAAGTTTCCAAATCATTTAAAACATTGAAAATTTGTTTCAAAGTAAAATTTAAGGGGTATTAAATGACAGCAAAAAAATCTTTTGTTACAAACTCATTTTGGAATAAATAGATGATTATAGGGTTTCTGTTGAGGTTTTTATAAGAGCAATAGCCATGTGATATTAAAGGAGGGTTGAGTGTCTGAAAATGTATTATGCATTTGCAGAGGGCTAAATGAAACTTGTCGATTAATATAACAGTCTTATTATCCAAAACAAATCTTGAATTCTGCCCTGTTTGTATACACAATTTCTCCTTCAGATACTTTCCCCAATCACATTATGTTAGGAGTAGCCTGCTACCTCGTGAATCCAGCCCTAGTAAAGGATGAAAATCATCTTTTTCTGTACATCTCATACAAAGGGCAATAACTCTTGCCCATTACCTCCCTTTGCCACCGCCAGGTGTTGCTAGTTTTTAGCTTTGCAGCTGTCCTGTTAACATGGTACATTTGACCTCCAACAATCCAAGCCGTTGTAGTATCTAAATTTGACCATCTAACCGTAATTTTAGATTTATTGTGTTGGACTATCATTCTTCTACAGGTTGTATACATTATTTTTACAGTTTTGGCCAAATTTTAGTGACTTGTCACCTTTATTTACTTCATCTATTTAAAATCTCTTTACAGCAAGCTGTCGTGACCTCATGCTGTCATCTACGAATTAGTGCAACACTCATTTTGCTTACTCCATTAGTAATGGAAATGGTTTGGCAAGTTACATGCTGAATTGCTAATTTATGCTTTGTTTTCTTTTCTTGTGTAATTTCAGTAGAAATGAACTAAATGCTTGTATAAGTTCAAAGCATAGTCCAGAAGGCATCAAAAACACGACACTATTTTGATTACTCCATTAGTAACAGGGGATATATTAGTGAGTTAGTAACATGCTGCTGAATTATTAATTTATGCTTTGTTTTCTCAGGTGTTGTTTCAGTAGAAATGTCAACTAAATGCATGAAGTGCAAAAGTTCAGAGCAAAGGAAGTCAACCGTAAATTCTGTTTGTATATACTAAGTGTATATCATCCATGACATGCAGCTTGTGTGTTATATGTGATCAGAGGAAGTCTGGGCTACAGTATTAGCAACTTAGTAAAATACTGAATTGCTAATTTGTGCTTTGTTTTCTCTTGTTGTGTCATTCAGGAGAAATGTCAACTAAATGAATGAAATGCAAAGTTCAAAGCAGTAGTCCAGAAAACATCAGTGGAAGATAACAATGACATCCTCAGTATACATCCAAAGACATCCTAAAGATTATTGCATGCAATTCTGACACATTGGGGGAGTGTGACCTCAATTTTAGGCAGCCCAGTGAGTCTCTAAGTCTGGATGCAGATGGTTTGTACTTGATCCATTGGATCCATTCCATAATACAGCCTCACCATCACCAACCATCCAGCAGGGAGATCTTTTGAGAAAATGGTTAAGTCAGCTAGGATTTACGGTGATCTTACTGATGGCAACATAACCTTAATGTTTCAGTGAGGAGCAGCCGATACTGGTGATAGCTGTCCAACTGATCTTGCATGGTGACTCGTTTGATCAAACAGTCCAGTCAACTAGGATTTATGCAGATCTTAGTGACAGATCTGTCCATTTAATCGTGACATCAACAACATACCCTTGCTATGATGGATGTTTTAGTGAGAAATCTGTCCATCAAGCCAGACCCTTGGAGTGGCCAGTACCAGTGATAGCCTGACATTCTTCTATACTGCCACCATCCAGGCCAACCACATGCCAGGCAAACCAGCCAACTTCCATATGTTCACTACCTATCCACATGGGAGAGTTAATGACATTTTCAAAAAGGATGGAATGAAATCATCAGTGCCATGTGATATGGCTTATCAAGATCTGCAAGTGGAACCATGTCAGTACTCAGTGCACATGAGTGTGATGAAGCTCCTACAAATCAGCCATACCCAGATCCAACCATTGGACTGACTGAATTTAGCCTCAATGGTGTTGACAACTTCAGAACCCACTCCACCTCCTACTGCTACTCAAAACTGTAAAAGTTAAAGCATCTGTACATTTCGACCAGGAGGAAGAGATGCAGTCATTTTGGCTCCTTCCCCAATAAGGAAGAAGATAGTGACTGCCTGTCAGGTAGTATTGCTGACCTGGAGAATTCTAAGTCTTTCTTGTCAGGAAACCAAGTGCCAACAACATTCTCAGCCCACTGGTACAAAACTCAGATGCATTCAGTACTGATCTCTAAGCCCTTTAACAAAAAAAAAAAAGAATTTAAAAAAATCTAGCAGCAGGTTACATGTCCACTACAATGTTTTTAAAGTGGACAAATGTGTGTTCCATGCCACATCAAAGCTAGTCTGGAACTTAGTCATTACATCTTTTAATGTTAGACTTAAAGACCAATGTGTTAACTGCTTCTGCCAACTTTGACCTGATGTCACATGCCACATGTCTGCAGTCCATGTCACTCCAGCCACATCATACTCTGACTTTACAGATGACCCTGTTTGGGTCACTGTTACCCTTTGGAGGAAAAATTGAAGAAGTTCAAAGGCAGGCAGCTCAGGAACTGCCCCTCCAACTCACCACTCAACCCACACATGCGTTTTGAAACAATCAGTCCCCATCACTGCAGAGAGACGATTAGTGGACCAGGGATAAGGGATCTTTTAAGTCAAATGTGCAATATAGATCCAAGCCCAATGCCAGGAGGCAACAGTCTAACCAAGCTATGAGGCAACCATACAGGGGTGGCAAGAAATCAAGTTTCTCCGCCTTCAAGCCTCCTAACTCCAGACATTGACTTACCCTCCCCAACATCAGCAGGCAGCCTACCTGTGGGCAGCCACCTCCTTCAATTCAGGCTCTCTGGACATCCCTATTCCCTCAGACCAATTGGATGATCCAGTTCTTTTTGGTGGGGCCCCTCCAGTTCATTTCAGAGAGGCTTCGGATTTCATTAATCCTACCCCCTCTCCTTTCCTCCTCACCTCTCTTCACTGACATACCATCAGCAGGAGAAGGATGTCTTTCTACAACAGGAAATACAGTCACTCATGGAAAAACAGGTGGTGGAGATTATGCAGAGACCACAGTCTCGGGGGTTTTATTCAAGGCAGTTTCTTATTTGGAAGACGAATGGCAAATTGAGGCTAATCATCAACCTGAGTTGCCTCAGCCGATTCATTTCACCACTGAAATTCAAGATGGAGACAGCAAGGTCAATCCATCTCTCCATCTGACAGAACGAGTATAATGTAAGTCTCAATCTCAAAGATGCATAGTTTCACATCCCTATCCATCCTGCGATATGGAAAGTTCTCCATTTTGCTTACGGTGACACGTTTTATAGGTTCAAAAGCCTACCCTTTGGCCACAATGTCAGCCATTGGATTTTCACCAAAGTTATTGATTGCATTGTCTCCAAGCTCTGGTCAACTTCATCTGCATTGATGGCAGCATACCTAGATGACATCCTTCACAAACATATGGTAAGTTTTATTCTATTCTAAGGCAGAAACGATCTTCTCCCATTTTAAGATTATCTAGGCTTTTGAACTTGGAAGAGTCTGACTTCCATCCATCCCAGCATTTTGTCCACCTGGGTATGGAGTTTATCACCTACCTGAATCTGATATGGCTTCCACATGTTCACATAATCAGGATCATCAAACTCGTTGAGTCTGTGTCCAACAGGACTTGGATTTCAGTGAGAGAGTTCTTGCAACTCCTCAGATTATTTAATGCAGTAGCTGGGTTGATCCTCCTCAGCCATCATTTTATGCAAACCTTACAAATAACATTGCTAGGACAGTGGAGCCCCTTTTCAAGTCCCTGCAATCAAACTGTCATGATCACGCCCGAGATACGATAATTCCTGTGTCAGTGTGGCAGCTCAGGTTGGCTGACCATGGGGATCCCATTGGAGAAGTTGGCATGCCCACCTGTTTCCAGACTTCACTACTGTCAGTGGCAAGTGAGAGCCAAAGGAATGGCCTCCACACATCAACCTTTAAGAAGTACAGGCTGTCATCAATGCCTTCACTTCTGGAAGGATCAACTCTGGCAAAACGGTCCTCATTATGTCTGACAAGTCTGTGGTGGTGTCCTGCCTCCTCAAACATTGGGCACCAAATCACCCAACCTATGTGTTCTGATTTGGCAGTTTCTACATTGGTGCAACAATCTGCACATCAATGTACAAATCAGACACATTCCCGGCAGACTCATTTATTGGCCTGCACTCAATCTAGGGAAGATTAGACAAATTGCATTGAAAGTAAGTTTAAAAAAATTTAAAGAGTGTTGTTTTAGTTTACTTTCAACTTTATATTTTTTTAAATGATATTTAACTTTGAAAAAATATATGAAAACCTTGTCCTCTAAAGCAAGATTGACCAGTATCACTGCATTTTCTAAACTGATACACTACTGTCTAAACAAATTTCTAGTTCTACACAACAGATTGTCTGATAGGGCTTCTGTATGAAAAGAGTTAAACACAGGGTAGGTATATAATGTGCTGTTCACTGCGTTCTTGTCATATTTACAGCAGATTCTGGTGCAGGTAATCTCAGAGTTGTTTGTAAAGACGTATTTATGTTGGATATGAACTAATATGTTAAATGTAAACCTTGACAGAAATCCACTGATAAAGAAATAGGAGAGGACCTAGTAACGAAATATTGTACAAGTTGGTTATTTGAGAACATTCCTTTTTCTGAAACCTTTTGGTACATCTGTGGAAGATGCATTAAAAATTACTTCATAGTTGTTAATCTGCATTTATAAATTTTGAGTTTTATCTTGAAGAATTGTATAGTTCATTAATCAGTCAATTGCTTTTCTAAAACGTACTAAGCCAGTTCCTACAAGCTTATTTTCATCAGTTTTTTCAACCACTTATCTACACTGCATACCCTAAATCATTTCTGAGTTTATTGGAAAAGGTTGTTGTTCATGAGTAAATTCATTAGACATTATAATCTATGCTAGTTCAGGGTCATCAGGTCCTCTTCATTCCCCATTGACCTTTGGCATATGTGGTTGGCTGAAACTGCAAAATTCTCTTGCAGCTGAAAGAGTTACCACCCATAGCAAAGTAAACCAGCTGACCAATGAGGGATATAGTTACACATTAGGTATCCAGCATGATGAATTCCTTCCTGTCCACATGCCTTGACTTCATAAAGAAAACAAATGTGTGGTAATTGTATATGAGAAACAGATATATGAAATGTATCATTGATGAAAACCGTGATGATTACTCCCAACTTTTTTCCTACACACATGGTATTAGAAGGAATTGTCAGATTGGAAGTTCTTTTCAGGTGCATCCAATCAGATAGTGAAGCAGTATATACTGTTTTGATTAGCTACATATGCCAAGGGTCAATATAAAACGAAGTGAATTGACAACCTTTGACTAGCAAAGATGTTCCTGCAATTGTTTTTCTATTTTGAAAGTATACGTAGAACTGAGATGCTTATAAAATTATTAAAGTCAATCATAGATCCATTTTTGTGAATTAGGATGAATTTATCTACTTTAAATTAGTGGTTGCCTTTGACAAATCAAGTTCACATATAAATTACAAGACAGCATTAAATTAAATTATGCATATCTTCTCTGCTTTCAAAATATTATAAAGTTAACCTAAACATATATTTAGGACTGTGAATATTACGTTTTTATACATGTAATAATAGGGCATACAGCTAGTTTAAATGGAAACAAAGTACTACACAGACTTTTTTGTTTTACTGTTGTTTTGTACACAAATATTATTGCTCTTGGATTAAATATTTTTTTTTTTATGTATAAAAGATTACATTGTCTATAGTTATCATGTAATGCTTGCAGTAAAACAAATATGTAACCTGCTCAGATTCTGATGTTCATGGTTATCCAGACAAATGTGCAGGGTTAATATTTGTACTGTTTTCTTGATCATAGATTCAGTGTGAAGGTTTGGATTATATTTATTTTGTTGTGCCAATTTCTTTTCTTTTTTTTAAATTTTTCTGCAAATTTAGATAGGAATTGAACTGCATATTTTACAAGATTTATGAGGTCTTGAAGCTTAAAAATCAGTTACACTCACTCCATCTGAATGAATTGCTATATCGAAGCAAAGGCTGTTCAGACATAGTGCATGATAAATTTTCAAGTTTCACAACTTTATGTATGCTGTAAAATATGAAGTTCATTTCTTATAATTAATTTCAATGGTAATTATGAATCTCAAGAAATAAATTGCAGAACTATATTTTAACCATTCTTAAGATAATGTCAAAAAAACAAATAAGGTTGCATAAATACCTAAGGCTGTTCCAGTAAAACACACATGGGACCCATGGAAGGCACTTTTAATGTAGGGTACTCACCCATAGATGCAATTTAGAATTTTCTTCTTATTTTAATATGAACTATATGAAATCAAATACCCAAGCATATATTTTTTAAAAACTGCCTTCCATGTATGTTTAAATGGAACAGCCCTAAATAGTTCCTTTTGGGTGTTATGAATTAATAATTCAAGTTTTTGGCATCACATGTGATTTTAACCAATTTAAATGCTTGCTTCAGAGGTTGTGTAAAAATGTGTAATTATATCAAAATGAGCATCTTATGCAGCATACAAATGTGCTACGTTTTTCTTCTTCAGATCTTTGGGTTCCTGAATATGCTAGTGTGGGGAGGTAACCTTTGGTTCCTGTTGAAGGAGACTCCATGGTCCAAGACGCAGTCCAAGCCTGCAACAATGTCTGGACAAGAGCAGGGCAACCAAAAGATCTAACCTCTTTTATGTCAGAGATCTCATTTTTAATCAGATTGGTTAATAGTGTTAGTTTGTTACCACCAAGCCTTTAAATGGCACCTTTTTTCACATGTGTCTCTAGGCAGCCTACTTTATGTACAATTCAGTCACTGGCTTTTTTTCAGAAATATTCTTATGTACTACCATATTTTATGTAATTTTTCGTACCCTTTAATTTTTCGTACACAATCCAGTTATCAAAATAATAATTATTTAAATGTATCATAATTTTTCGTACGTATCACTTTGTATTATTTGAAAAATTCATTAAATTATCAGACAAAATTTCCACTAAAAAGGTTTTCGTTTGCAAAAAAGGTCAAAAATACCGTATTCCCATTTTGTTTTTACAAAAATTAATGATTAATTGTTGGTGAGAAAATATAATGATTGATGCAAAAGCATGGGCAGCAGCAGCATAGGTCAAGGGGGTTCACATGGCCCCCCTGGAAATCATACTGCAATATATATTCCAACAAGTTTAATCATGCAAATGATGCTGAAAATATGTCACAAGATTCTGTTCAAAACGCTTAGTAAATATTAGCTTTAGTTTCAGAGTGCTTATTATACTAACTCTTCCGGCCGTGACTGACTGACCCCCCTCCTTTTGCAAAAGATCCTGCGGGCGCCCATGTGCATAAGAGCTTAATGTCATTACAATATCTACTGGTGTTTATTTACAAATGGACAAATGACTTTACAGACCATACCTTTAAATATTATCGTTAATTAGTTCTCCTTATTAAGCCCGTCACAGTAACAAAACACCACGTGCATTTTAAAACGAGTTCGGAAGCCCTTTGATGTTTTCTTAACCAACAAAAATTACATCTCAGTACATGCTAAAGTGAAGACTACAGACCATTAGTCAACTAGTCTTATTGTTTCATTAGTCATACAAACATTAAATATAAAAACCTTGTCATTTTCCATTGTAAATTTGAAAGTCACAGACTCTGTTAAATCGATTTGTATATATACATATACTATCTTTTAAGTGCTTCTTCTGTTTTAACTTGGATATAATTAACATTTTATTGCAAATCTATTCTACAATATACCCCACTATTATCTTTATTGGCGAGTTCGAATAACAAGTAATGCATATGATCACTTGTCCTTATAACATCTGCTATATGGACAACGGCTTCAATAGCACATTGACAGATTTTCATTTCCCTAAAGCGAGCCTCATTTTCCTACTGGCAGCCTCGCTGATTTGACCTCTTCAGTCGATTATTGCCCTCAGTCTGGTTTCAACTGGTATAACCAAAGCGCTAAGCATGTTTAATTACCGTGTAAATAACACTGCATAGCCATGTGGTTGTTGTGACAATGTACATCGTAATTAAAACAAGAATGAATTGTTGATTTTGCAGTATTTATTGCTAATGGAATATAGTAGGGTTGTAATACATGAGGATTATCTCACTCATCAGGTAACTGAAAATAGTCTTTTTTCTCTTTGCGAAAGCTACAAATAAAAACCACACTGAATATATACAGTCTTGTACGCTGAAAAAATTTTGTTTTATTTGGTTGATCTCTGGCACGCATGCGCACGCACACACACACACACACACGTGCGCACTCACACGCATTAACTTAAACATGATTTCAAGTTCGTTATTTTTTATTGCAATTTGATAATGAGATTATTGTTGCAGTAACAATACAACTTGCACTTAATTTCTTGACAATGTGGACTTGTATCCTTGCATACAATTTACCAATAAATAATACCCATAATTTATACATGTTCAAACCATCTTAATCATTTTGCCAATATTACACAACATAACAGCTACATATGTTCTAAATGCAGATGAGCTTGCACACTGAGAATAATCCTCTCCCTCTCTCTCTCTCTCTCTCTCTCTCTCTCTCATTCACTAATAACAACAAAATCGTTTTGAGTACTTTTGTTTTTATTGTAATTAGATTCTTGAGTTGAGAGCAGAATGAGACAGAAAATATACGTTTACTTTGTATGTTTGTACCGTTAGGTTGTCGAGTAGCATGTGTTCCATAGAACTTGTTCTGGTACGATCCCTTTATTTTTCGTACACGGTCAGTACCACCAAATGATAATTATTTATTTTACATATAATTTTTCATACACTGAAATTAATAATTATTTTTTCGTGTATGAAAAATTACATAAAATATGGTAATATTGTATAACCTCATATCTAATGATATATTTCCTAGGAGGTTTAAAATTTTTTTAAAACCTTATTTAATATTTTATCATTTAGTAAAATCATAACCTATATTGGTAAGAAAGGCACAGACAAGAAGGCATTAATGTTTTGGATTTCCCTACTCTCTGATTATGAGCAAAGTATTTATTTTCTGATCACAGTAAGAATTGCAGCTGTCCTTTTGGTATATCCTCCTTTCATTCCTTCATATTTATGCTTGTAATAAGGGTGTCTCCTCAGTAAAATGTAATTTTCATTGAGATTGCATTATAAATGTCCCTATTACATGGTGGACATGTTTGCTTTCTTCAATTTACTACAGCACATTATGCAATGGCAGACAAGGGTTTGTATTTGCAGTTGGATTTGACTTATAAGCAAGTATATACAGCCCATTACACAAAAGACTAAGCCAAACTAGCACACCATTTTTTAAAGTTCCAACAAATCACTTTGTTGAGGATGTTGATGAAGGAATCTCAAACCTCTCCATTGTTAATGCTTTTCTGAATCTTTGTAGATGAGAAGGATGAGGAACAAGATCCAGGCTTCAATTTGGATGACAAATATTAATATATTTTTCGACTTTTCCAAATTTAACACATTTGTTTACCAAAAAATAAGCAAACAGACACTTGATTTTTGAACTAGCAAATGACAGTTCAATGAAGCTAACTTGTATATCAGCTACTGTTTGATGTGAAGTTTCAACTACTGTTTGATGTGAGTGCCAAGGACAAATTGCAAGTGTGGTATTATAATGAATTTAAACTATTATGTTCAGTATGCATGAAATTTGGAAGGTTTAATGTTACATCAGTGGAATTTTTTTTACAGAGATTCTAATTACCTATCTGTTCTTTCTGTGCCATTGAAATTCATTTTACAAATAAATCATTTCAACCAACCTATGTCCACATATATTGGAATGAAATCTTTATGATTTGTATTAGTGGAAAGACATTGAATGTATTACCTTTATACAGGTCTGGCAGATTAGACTTGTTTGTTCTGAAGACCAAAGAAAGGTCAATCTAAAGATCTAATAGATCTGAAATAAAGAAATATTTTGGTGCACAGATTCATCAATGCTTTTCATGAGTTTTGAATACTAATAGAACATCAAAGTTAAGGAATGTGAAGTATACATACAAACATCTATATCTCACATCACAGGGGAATAGCAAGCAGTACTTTATCAATCAGTATGACATTTTACCAAGGACATCTGTTAACCAGTGTCGTGCTGGATATGGAACAACAAAACTCTTGAATTATATAGACTGTCCAGCTATAGCCACAGAAAAATGCTTTATGTAGAATATCCAAATATAGTTATTGAAAGTATATCTTTCAGGTTGTAGTCTTTTTTGCTAGGATTAAAATTATGCATGTAGGTAACATGTCATAGTTGTCTGCCTATTTTATTTCTTTTGTTATTATTAGACTCAGTTAGTTAAGTGACCCAGGATTCAACTCTTTAAATGTGTAAATAAGTAATAGTGATTTTGCTGATATTTTTAATTGTTAATGGTTTACACTTTTTCCAATCTGATTAAAATCAGATCTGCGCTGTCCTGCATGAAGATTTGACAGTGATCACTTAGGGTTCATGTTCTGGTAACCTGTGTTATTATCATAATCGCTAATTTTATCAAACAATCAGACAAAGTCATGTATCTTCGCGTTTGGAGACTGAGCAGTGTGGATGAAGAGCATGAATGTGTACTGAACTATTTGATTCACTTTCAGATATTTTAAAGCTGCATTTCCACTGGCTTAATTCAAAGGTCACCAGAACATGACCCTTAAGCTGTCATCGTATGATCTTCACATAAGACAGCGGAGATCTTATTTTAATGAGGTTGCTTTTTTTCAGCCTACTTATTCTGAGAAAATGAATTTATTTAAATACCATTTAGTTATTTTAGATAATTTATTTCACTGCCTTTATTTGAATCTCTCACCAAGGTAAAAGGTGCATAATTAAGTACTATTTATACTCGCTTATAATACATGTCCAACTGCAGACTGCACAGACCTAGATCTGCCATGGCATTATGATCTTGCTGATCTGGGTCAGTGCAGTTTATTGAACAAATAACATAAGTGATCTGCAGGTGCATTATGCTACAGAATATCAGGATCATTGTTGTTTGCAGTTTGACTCAACCTATGAGCGAGTATACATGGTAGATCTAAAACTTTCACACCTGCAATAATGGCAGTTTTACTCACCTGCTTAATCTTTTCTAAAAAAACATGTTGTAGATAGTAGGTAACAAGGTGTTGACCAAATTAATCATTTAAAATCTATTTTGGGATTGTTAGAAATTTTTGGAAAAAGTTTTTAAAACATTTATAATCTGTGTTTATAAGATACATTTGCTTAAAGCTATGGTATGGCTTGTATTTTATAATAGTGACTAATTGATGATGTGAAAGAGTACCATATATACTTGCTTAAAAATCAAGTCAAACTACAAACAACAAAGACCCTGATTTTTCGTAGAATAATGCCCCTGTAGATCAAGGTCTGTGTTGTTTGTTTGATAACAAAATGCACAGACCCAGATTTTCCGATGCATTATGCATTGGCAGATCTGGGTCTGTGCAGTTGGACTCGTCTTTTAAGCAAGTACGGTATTAACAGTATGTTCTTGACTGTTGATTAGAATCAGCAGAACATTAGTAGTTTATGTTATTGTGGGTTCCTTTGATGCCAGCGTATACCTTAACAGAATTTCCTCATTAGAAAAGGTAGCAAAATGGTTTTTAACATATAATAATAAAAATGCTTGCATTTCCCATGGATTGAACATTTCTAATTATTTAAATAGGATTTTGATGCCATATATGTTTTTGATGATGTTAAAATTCAATAGCTGTGAGATGCAGTGCTGCAATTAGACTGTACAATTTGTAATGATTTGTCAAATTATATTTTATTTCCTTAAACAATATTCCTAAAATGGAATTGAACTCACCATCAGTGGCAACTACATTTATTATCGATGCATGATAACTTTTCTTTTTATGTGCACTAACTTTTGTGTTTATTTTCTTTTTGATTTTCTGTTTAATATTGCTAGTATTTGTAAATGGGGTATTAAACTACATTTTATGCAAGTTAAGACTTTTGCTCTTAAATTCTACAAGTGTAAGTTTTTGTTTGATTTCATTTTATGATTGTTGTGGGTGAGGTTTTCAGTAAACATTCCGATAATCGTGTTTTCAAGTTATAATGCCCCAAATAGTTTTTGAATAGTTACGTCATTTCAAAATAGAATCCACAAGTCACATATTTTGTCAAAGTCATAACAATGTTACATAAAATTTTTCTCAGTGTAGAGATAAACACTTTGGTTATTCAAGCATGTGGCATGTGTTGCAGCTTTTTATCAGCTCTACTGGTCATAGACCAGAAGATTTAATGATTTGTATCCGAGTACAAGTTTCTTATCGCTACTTGTCATAAACTGCTATGGACGATTTCCATGACATACACATTCATCACAAGGTTATGTTGGTCCAAAATGAAAATGGTATTGCTCAGACTTCCGATATGGACACAAAAGCAGCCATATTGAAAATGTTGTCACTGCTCCTTATTGGACAGTCATATCAGCATGGGATTTTCACTGAAAGAATTTTTAAGATGTTCAATTTGTCCTTAATGAAAATGGTGCTGATTTGGCATCCAATACAACCACCATGGCAGTCATTTTGAAAATCTTGTTATTGCTTCACCTGCATGGAAAGATATGCTGACATGAGGTTTTCACAAAAAGACTTCATAAGATGTCTAATGGGGCCTAGATGAATATTGTTCCACTGAGACTTCAAATATGGCCACCACAGCTGCCATCTTGAAAATCTTGTTATTACTACTTCTCTACAATGGATGGTCATATCAACATGCAGGTTTAACTATAAGACGTTTTATGATGTTTAGCTGGTCCTAGAAGAAAATGGTACAGATATGACATCCAATAGTGATGCTGCATGAACCATATCGAAAATCTCTACTCATCCTGAATGTCTAATTGGTCCTAAATGAAAATAGTTGCACTTGTACACCCAAACTGGCCATATTAGCAGCCATCTTGAAAATCTTGTTATTGCTACTCCTAAATGTGTGGTCATGTCAGCATGAAGTCTTCATTAAAAACTTTTTATGATATCTGCTGGGTCCTAATATGAAATTGGTGCTGATCAGACGTTAAAACCGGCGGTAATGAAAGCCATCTTGAAAATCTTGTTATGGCTACTCCTTCTGAATGTAATTTCATATTGGCATGGAGTTTTCTTCAGAAGACATCTTAAAGTGTCTGTTGACACTAGATGGAAGGGGTTCAGAATAGACATCCAGTATGGCCACCATTACATCCATCTTTAAAATCTATGGATACTCATCCTATAGTCTGAATATGCCTCCCCATTTGTTTGTAACCCCCCTACCAATTTCAGTAACAGAAATCTTTATTGTGGTTAAAAGTGCACAGAACTTATCAATTCATTCATTGATTTATAATTTCTAACCTGATTGTGTCCAGAGTAGCCCTAACACTGACATCCTCTGTGCCTTTCATGCTTACGAGACTTTCCATACTAACACAGCACCATATTTGTACACTATGGGCTAGTTTACTTTCCTGAGACAACAGAGTGACTTAGTTATCCTATTTGGTAACTCTGTAAATGATCATAATGTCGAGAGTTCAGAGTTATATCTCTTTGCACACATGAACATAGAAATTACACCACTTGTTAAATCCATGTGAAAGGCAAATTTTTACTTGTCATTCTTTTCCTTTGCTTGATTCAACATTGTAAATATCGGAAGCAGACAACATAGTATTTTCCTTCTATGTTCGTACATGTGTAGTTGTGTATACACCCCTTCGCTGAAAATGGACTTGTCCAGGAACTGGAAATGGCTGGCAAGCAGGGTCGTCTTTTACACTGAAAACTTCTGTTTGGAATGAAACACACAGATAATAATAGTGTTTTATTTCAAAGTGGTTGCTGTTTAAAACTAAGTCAGAGCAGAAACTGTCAAGTTTGAATTATTTTGAAGACTGAAATAAAATTGAAACTGAAAGGTTGATTCAGCACCTTAGGAGAACCCTGATCTTTGTAATTTCTTGCAGCATGAAATTTCAGAATGCCCTGATTGTCACTTTAACATCTTCCCAATCTGTGTGCCTTAAGGAGCAGTTGAAAGAGACCAACATACATACAGAGGCTTTCATCTGCAAACAAATTGTAATAACTAAATAAACAAGTAAAGAAATAAAATATTAAATTGGGTAATTGATCAGCAAGAAATGAACTAAATGTCCTAATCACAGAATGGATATGCCGTTAATATCTTTAATTAATGGAGTCAGACCTGTACGGTCTGTTGATAGTGTATAATTTGTTGACATTAAGGTCTGATAAGCAAATATAATGCTTAAAAATAATTTGTTGACATTAAGGTCTGATGAGCAAATATAATGCTTAAAAATGCCAGTAACAGGTTATTTATTTAGAAAACTATAGTAAATTAATTCCTTCTTGAATATCTTTGCTATAAGTTCAGAAATGTTACCAATGTTGCCCCAGGGTAAAATTATTTCATTAGATTTATTCAGTAAATCTTAATTTTTTCTTAGGCCTTTTTTGAAGGCAGTTCTTGTAAATTGCTTTGATCTGGAAGATACTAGTTCCATTAACAGAAGGCTGCTTTTGATAGGCCTCTTTTCAAAAATGCTTTTACAGTGTCTTTTAAATCAGAGCTGGTGATTGATGCAGATAAAATGTTTGCCTGACTAAACATACCACAAGAAGACCATCAGATATGCAGGATGTTGGTATCTTCATGCATGCAAATTATAACTGTGTTAATTGAAACCATGACGTGTAGGAAACATAAATTACACTTTGTTTTATCATAAGAGCATGTACATTCTGCCAGAAAAATGGAATGGACTTTCTATAAGACTTTAAAGGTTCCCAGATGAAATTCAGGTTTTTATAACATTATATCAAGAGATTTTGCATTATAACATTGATTGTGCTGTACTCGGTATCACTTTCTCTGACAGTCTTGCAGTAGTTATTAGCATGCCTGTTTGACTTGCCTCAGAGCTAGATGTGTTAGTATTTGCTCATTTTTGCCCATGTGATTCAATTTCCAGAAATTCACAGTGGTATCATTTACCAACAAAATGAGTTAACCTGTTTTGTGTCATAATAACATGTATACCAATAGCAATTACTTCGCTTGTGACATGAATTGCCAAAGTATGACAGTGTATCATCTTTGTATATATATTATACCGTGATAATGAATATTTCCTTTGCGAGTACCATATGTACTCGCTTATAAGTCACACTTGCAAACAGCATAGACCCTTGTCAGTAGTCTAATAATGTGCTGGTAGATCAGGATCTATGTTGTTTGTTTTACAGATTACTCCTAACAAATTGTAAAGACCCGATTCTGCTGGTGCATTTTATGTGATGGAAAATTGGATCTATGAAGTTTGCAGTTGGATCAGACTTGTATGCGAGTATATCCAATATTACTACAGTAAGTGTAATCTATAGCATTTAAGAGCACTGCAGCATCTACTGTTTAGGAAGTGTATCCATAGTTTAGATCATCTTAAGAATACCAGTATAATTGTACATGTATCAGCATGGCCTATGAAAGTGTAATTGTCATGTGATAAATTTGTTATTATATGCCACTTTTGCTGTTATTGTTATATCAACAGCTTGTACTTTGAAAGTGTAATTGTCTTATGTTATATATTTTTGTTGTTATATGCCAGTGTTGCTGTCATTATTGCATCATCCATATCACACATGATTGCAATTCGAAATCTACAAAATCAATATTTTTCTGTACCTGACTTTATTGTGATTGATGCATGAATTCACACAAAAAGTGTGTAGAACTACATTTAGAAGAAACAAAAACTTCAAACATCAAAGAATAGGATGTTTTGGTAACATTTTCTTCAAGTTTTTCTAATACATGGGAAATGTTCCCGATTTGAATCTGGTCTTTCAGTATCCCACATTACAAAACATGTTAAAATAGCCTGTTTTATTTAAAGCCACTAAAAGGCTTGCCTGATGAGTATGAGACTGGTTTTAGATTTTTATGCTCATTCTGAGACTGGTATCAGACTTGCCTGAAGACAGTAATATGAGACCAGTGAGTTCACCAAACAGTTTTATCTTAGTTGTAGACTTGCCTGCTATATCTTAGATTTGCAGTTGAGGAATTAGACTGGTCTTGTACATGCATTGTTAATCCGAAACTTGTCTGATATTTGCCTGGTCAGTCGGAGTTGAATGTTTAGTTTAAGATTCTTTTTAGACTAACGCTTTGGATTGAACCCGACATTTTCAAGTTGACCATTGGCCAAAATGTGGTTCTCTGATCAATGACCCCATCTGAATGTTGTCTTCCAGTACACGAGGTCAAATCCATTCATTCAAGTTAGTCATCTCAAAGGCAAGACATGCAAGGAGAACTGGTTTGAGAACATTCGTTCTAACTCTAAGCAAGAGATCTTGGCTATTTCTTCACCGAGTCAGGTGAGAATTTAAGCTTAAATGGAGCTTGGATCTTGTATTAAGAAACATGTCCTGGAATTTATTACCAGTCTTGTATAGTCAGAGTATGCTTTGCTTTGTGTTTACAGTTACTGGCATGCCATCAGGTATGATACACTACAGTTGTAGTTAATGTATTGCTGATAAACTTGAAAAAGTATTGTTTTGTATAATGACCCTATTGCATTATGCCAATCCTACTCTAACATGTGCTGATGTTTATGTAATGCCAACCTATACTATCACCGGCAAAGGTGGGAGACATTGTATAATGACGTGCATACTAAAGCTAGTCATATATTTAGGTTTAATGGCCATCAATGCTATATAAATCATTCACAAACCTTTGTATACTCTAAAAGTTATTACTAATTGTCATGGTATAACTGATTTTATTTCAGGTCCTATGGTAAAGAGTTGTTATGGTTATCTCAGCTCAGACTCTCGATCAAATACATTTATATGAGCAATATAGGATTTTGGTATTGTATAGGTCTATCATCAGAGCAGTTGTACCAATTGTACATAGAATAATTTTAATACCAAATATTGTTAGTCAGTTCTTGCATGCGTATCAATACGATGAAAGTTTCAAAAGTTTCAAAGTTGAATAATGGTTCGGTTGTTGAAACCTATCTTTACCAGTACATTTTTATTAGGGAACACCGAATTTTGAAATTCTGGTATTTTTCACATCATTTCATGTGTAAAATGTATATGAAGCTATATTTAATTATGTAAATTCAGATAATATGTCACCTTTTTAGAAAGATACAATACTGTGACTTCCTATATTGTATGGAAATATCAGTGTGCTTGCATAATTTGCCTATGTTGTGAGTTGGTAAGTTGTTGGTATCCCCAGAATTAAACACTTTTTTGTATCAGTATTTCTGTTTTGTGTCTTTTTTATATGCCCTTCATAAGGTGTATAGGTTGTTGCATTTGTATGGGAAAAAATTAACAAGTTTTTTTCAGATGGATACTGCGTGACCTTCTGGAGTGCAGTATCCATCAGACAAAACGAGTTCATATTTTCCCATACAGATGCAGTAACCTTTTATTATATACTCATTTTCTTATTCTACCTAAGGCTGAATTGTATTTAAAAAAATACACTACAAGGAACAAAGTAATTGAATTTATGCAGTATTCCAAAATAAATACACAACTGCAGATTCATCGATACACAACAACAATATTAATATATTAATGTGCACAAAACTCCACCCAGTGAAATTTGAACTTGGACATGCGCTCGACATCACTTTCAAAAGGAATTGTCGTTTTGGTCTACTTAATATTGAAATTTAGTGTCATATTGTAAATGAATGCACATTGCAACAACTTTTCCATTTGGTTTGGAATGAATGGATTTTGGTATTTTTGTCGATTCTACTAAATTTTGTGATTACGGACTGGATGTGTCAGTTTCAAATGAAGTACATCTGATTTGAGCAGCGAGGGAGGCATCTTGACTAGTCTGCATGTGTGTTTCTGTTCTGTCATTTAATGTTATGAATTATAATGTGGGGAAAGATATTAACTCTTTCAATTGTAATTATCAAAAAAAGCTATGGAATATAACGTTCATTTCATTTTTGAGTGCAGTAAGAAGGATGTTATTGCACTTGGAATGTAGTCAAAATTACAGTACAGTTTCTAAATGTGTAATCAAGCTTTAGAACCTAAGACAGCTCATGTAATTCACATTTGCAGAACTAAGAAAGTACATTTTGAGGAAATTCAAGATGCAAAACTGTAAGTATATTTTTCGCCCTTCTTATTACCAGCTAAAGAAGACATGTTCATGCCTGGTCACTTGCATGCTCCCCAAGCTATGTTATGACATGTATCGTGTATGGCATCTAACGCTAGCCTGAATCCGAAATGTATCAACAAAGTTAACATGCAAAACTGCACAGCAGCTGGTGTGTGACAATCCATTCAGCCGGCGGAAATAAGAATTCTTCATCATCTTTTATCAGCTCTGAGGCCCATACTTTTCTACGGAAACCTTCAGTGCATTTTTTTCCCACAAATTTAGTACTTTCACTAGTAAAATGGTACATATCTGATATATATGCGATAGCCCTTGCCCTCAGTATCATTTTCGATGCTATTTTTATATTCCCAAGAGAGCACTGGTCATAGTCTGAACCATTCCATTAACGAAAAGTTACAAACATTTCTCCTAAATAAATTTAAATGATCAGAATGGTATTTTCAATACTGTGTCTCTCATACACTATACTATTTTTATTCACGCGTGTGTGCAATATCAAGGTGTTCAGTATCATAGAATACTGAACGATTCTGACAATGTAAAGTTAATGGAGAAAAAAGGAGTGTATAATTCAACATATTATGCAATGATGTCTTTTCGTCTGTTTGTTATCAGCTTTGTTTCCGCACAGTAACTCTAGTTGTTCACCATCTGCAGTTTACCAAACTCTGTGGATGGCTTGCATTTGGGTCAGGAAGAACCCTGTCAGTTTTGGGGTCAAAGGCACAAAGGTCAAGCTGACTGACTTTAAAAAGAAAGGCGGTTTTCACACAAGTCTACTCTACATCACAGACCTGGACCAAACTTTGTGGATGGCTTACACCCGAGATAAATGATTTGGGGATCGAAAGATCAATGTCAAGGTAACTGACTGAAAGAAGAAAAGTGGTGACTGCACACAAATTTTATTCATCTATACAGAGGATTTTTAAAAACAGTGGGTGTATTATGTGCCATTTACAATGCTTTTGTTCTTTTCATAAAGTAGTGAAGATTAATATTGCCTTAAAACTTTGAAGTATGTTACGAATCTATGCTCTTAAAATAAGTAACAGAAAAGAGTGAAGACAACAAGCTTTGTAAAATTTTTAACAAATAATTTATTTCCATAGATTACAAAGTGAAAATGAGAAAAAAGAACTTATGGTATTGCGAATTAAATCCAAAAATAATCCAAGAAATAATGATACAAGTCCTAGTAATAAATAAGTCCCGAATAAAACTCGGTTCAAGTCCCCAAGAGATCCAAAATTGAAGGCGATGACGTGTCTGTTATGGCTGACAAAGTACTGATGTGTCAACAGTCTCTTATTGAATCACAAATATTATTCCAGGTTTGAATTCAGTATAAATTCCAATGAATGTCTTTATCCAAGAATTTTGTCAGAGCACTTTTGTATTTCCAGAGAAAATAATCACTTGAATTCAATAATTTGAAGAAAATAAAATTCAGCCCAAATTGGTCACAACAAAATATAACTTAAAGCGCTAGATGTTAAAGCATGCCTGGTAAAATCCTCAGTCACAAGATAATATAGTTCTGTGCTTGACCCCAGGTCACAATTAGCATTTTCTAAAAATAGCCATTACCTAATGGAAAATCATCTAGAATGATCAAATGAGCCTTGTTTATTTACAACACAATAGCCTATAAAATTCACTTAAGAATCTCCAAAACCCTGACCCAAATCAACATATTTACACCTTCTTGTTTACCTGAATAATAATCCTAATAATAAGCTCATACACAGCAAGAATAATTAAGCTATTATTAGTTGTTTACATAAATGAAATGAAAAAAATTTAAAAAGTCAGTCAGGTCAAGCAGAAATGAACTCAGTTTTGGACAAGGTCAAGTCCAGCAAACAATGTTACATTACAATAGCATGTAATGAAATAAAAAAATTAAAACTAACAGACAAACAATTAAATGTACATAACATGTAGTCTTGTATATTAGACTGATAACAAATTAGTGTTTTGAATTTTTAAACTTCTGAACTATTCAGTGGGTTCTAGCAACTGCACATTAGAAGTATATAGTTTTCCAGAATTTAAAAGCTCTAGACCCATCCTAAGCTGCTGAATTTCACTGACTTGCATGTACTAACATGTGAATTACATTCTCAAAATGTTTCGAGAAAGCATGGACTCTGTTATAACCATCACTTGTGTTAACAGATACAGTAACATGTTTATCATCTGGATGCCCCTTATCTAGATTATTCATTGATATGGACTATTATCATGTTCCACGAAAGTGTTACATGTCACAATGTACATGTATTTATAAACGTACAGATGTGTGTGTGTGTGTGTGTGTGTGTGTGTGTGTGTGTGTGTGTGTGTGTGTGTGTGTGTGTGTGTGTGTGTGTGTGTGTGTGTGTGTGTGTGTGTGTGTGAGAGAGAGATTTGGATTTTTAACATAGCTTTAACATTTTTTCAGTCATATCGCTATGATGTCTGCAGTGTGGCAGTTAAGTGATGTCTAGCACTGGGGCATCATGCCACAGACACATAGCATGATGTCCCACCCAGTCACATTATCCTGACACCAGGCCGACCAGTCCTAACACTAACCTCTTAATGCTGAGCGCCTAGCGAGGCAGCTGTTAGTACCATTTTTATAAGTCTTTGGTATGACTCAGCTGGGGATTGAACTCACAACCTCCCACATCTGAGGCGGATGCTCTAACCACTAGGTAACCGGAATGGTCAAACGTACAGATGACACTAATCTGCTGATCACAATGACATAATAGTGCAGTTACAGAAATCACATGTCACATATAATTTGGCTTTAAGACCAGGCGAGCTAAACAAAATTGAAATGACACACACACACACACCATGCCATTATCAAAATAATTTCTTATAAACAGAGAATAGTTGCACAAATAAAACAGTTCATTCCTGCTTGAAAAAATGACAACTCGTACAGAAGTTGGACAGCAGTCCATGCAAGGAGACATAACTCCAACAAACATTTTTTAGTGTTCTATGGACTATTAAGCACACCTATATGTGATGTTATAATGCCAGAAAAACGTTCTGAAACAATCTGTCATAGTAGAGAGAGATTCACTGGCCGATGACCACCTTTCAGTGATTTTCATGGATTACAATATTTAAAAAGATGACATTATGGTTTCAACTGCATTATTTACTTGTAGGAAAGTGGGATAAACTTTTCCACTAGTACTTGCAGAAGATGACTCAATGAATTTGCTTTCTTCATCTGCAGGTAATCATACTTAAGCGAAAGATTTAGGCACTTGATACCATTGTTGGTATTAACATTGGTATTGAAGCAATCTTGTCTGTATGCTTGTATCCATATCTGGGAATTAAAGATTAAAAAAATGAAATGATTTTATAACCCAAACCCCTGAAAAAAGGAATTCCACCCTTTTTGGTAGTCATATTGAATGTCCTCATGAGAAATAAATTTTAAACAAGAATCCCTCAGAGGGACTGACACTCTACTAGGCAAAATATATTTCCAGGAATTCGAAATTATTTTTTCTTTCAACAGCTAAATGTTGACGTCATCTTTGATATTCTTCAAGGTTTTCAAATTAGCTGCTGTGGTGGACATACCATTTTCAGTTAGGACCAAACAGACAACATTGAAAGTCTTTGATGAAAACACCATTTCAAAATGGCCATCCATAGAGGGAGAATAGTGACGCAAAATTGTCAACACAGCCATCATGGCAGCCATTCCGGTTGTACAATTGGCACCATTTTCAATTAGGACCAGTCAGGTATAATAAGAAGTTTGTTCGTGAAAACCCCAATTCATGTTGATATAACCATCCATTCGGTAGTTGTATTAATAGATAAGATTTTCAAGATGGCCACCATGGTGGCCATATTGAGAGTCAGTTTGCATCATTTTCAATAGGAGCAACTAGACACCATAAAAAATCTTTTGATGAAAACCCCATATTAAAATGACTTTCAGTTTTTGAGAAGTAGCAATAAAAAGATTTTCAAGATAGCCATCCTGGTGGCCATATTAAACATAAAATCAGCACAACTTCAATTTAGGATCAGCAAGACAATTCTGCAAGTCAAAACCTCATGTTGATATGACTTTCTATTTTGGTAGAGTAAAAATAAAAAAAATTTCTAAATGGCTTTCATGGTGGCCACATGGGATAACAGATGCATACTATTTTCATTTGGGGCCTTGAGTGGCCAAGTGGTCTAAAGCGCTCACTGTTACGGATCACTGCCATCTCACCTCTGTCTGCATGGGTTCAAATCTCGGGCTCGGCCAATGTGGGTATATGAGAAAGCTTGCCAGTAGCTTCTCAATGGCTGGAGGTTCTTTCCTGGGTTTTCCCAGGTTCTTCCTCCACCATTTATACTGGTTGTCATGTATAACCTATCTTGTGCTGCGAAATGGCATTAAACCCTACAAAAACAACAACAACAACCATTTTCATTTAGAACCAACTAAACATACACAGTCTTATGATGAAAATCCCATGTCAATATTACTTTCTGTTCAGGAGGAGTAGTGATAACAAGATTTTCAAAATGGCTTCTGTAGGGACCATATTGGACATCAGATTGGTACACTATTCGTCTAGGACCAACTAGACATCACAAGAAGTCTTTCAGTGAAAAGCCCCATGCTGATAAGACGATCAGTTCAGAAGTAGTGAGAGCAAGATTTTCAAGATGGTAGCTCTGGTGGCTATATTAGACTTCGTATCGGCATTGGTTTCATTTAGGAACAACTGAACTTAAGTCTTCTGGTGAAAACCTGATGTCAGTATGACTTAACATTAAGGAGAAATATCAATATCAAGATTTTCAAGATGGCTGCTGTGGAGGCCATACTGGATGTCCTAGCAGCATTATTTTCATTTAAGAACAACTAGACCATGGTATTAATGTGGGTTTAAAGTTTTATTGTAATCATCTGAGAAGCATATAAAAAGTAACAAATTTGTGATATTGGGCAGATAGAAAACAGGCGTTGGACAAAAGATGAAAAGTGATCTCATAAGCTCCTCTGTTCTATCACCAGTACAGCTGAAACTTGATTGCATTAGAAACACGAGTGGCCGAGTGGTCTAAAGCGCTGATCATTACGGATCATTGCCATCTCACCTCTGTCTGCGTGAGTTCGAGTCCAGGCTCGGCTAACATGGGTACGTGAGAAAGCCTGCCAATAGCTTCTCGTGGGTCGGTGGTTCTTCCCGGGGTTTTCCAGGGTTCTTCCTCCACCATTAATACTGGCCGCCATGTATAGCCTATCTTGTGCTGAAAAATGGCGTTAAACTCTATAACAACAACAACAACAACAACAACATTAGAAACAAAATGTATGTTTCTCTTTCATGGTTTCTATGCAGTGTATCAATGATGTCAGACAATAACTTTGCAATTTAGTAAAATAATCTAACCTGTTATTTCAATTTACATCTACATGGCAAGACTATTTTTATAAAGAAAACGATTACAATCAACCTGTTATTAAATTTCTACTGTTAATCATGCTGCCACTAATCCTCTCCTGAATTACTATCATAGCTGTAATGCTGGTTGAGTCAATTTTTTCAGCCAGCTATAATGCTGGTTGAGTCAACTGTGTGAGCCAGCTGTAATGCTGGTTGAGTCATTTGAGCCAGCTGCCTAATGTGAAGTACACATACAAAGGAAATTCAATTGAAATTACAATGGCCCATTCAGTTAATTAGGGTTCACAAATATTGTCATCTACATCTGAAGATATAATCTAATCCAAGCATTCAAAGCAATCATGTTTAATCAGATACACATAGCGACAAAAATTGCCAAGGGCCTGATAACCAGTCATTTGTTCATGCATGGACCTTCTTGCACATAAGACTGAACAATTTTTTTAATGAAGGAAATTTTTTATAGTAAGGAATTAAGTGTTTAGGGCATCCCAGTCAAGTATGATTTTTTAAAACTAGAATTCCTATACTCACTTTGCTTCCTAACCAACACATTTCAAAATAATTTTGCCATCTGCTGTTTTCCTCCCAGTGGTCATTTATCAAGACAATGATTGATCAGAAATTTGTCAGTTTTTTTAAGGAATATTAAAATTTATCACAACACAATTTAAAGTAGAACAATTTTAGCCCTCTATTGCAAATCCACATGCATCTATATTCACTCTCATCACCAGACACTGACCATGTGGTCATAATGCAAAGCCCATCACATATGTGTCTTCTGATATGAATGTGTGTAAATTTGGTCAGAAAATAATTTATAATATTGTAAGTTGCATGTTTGTACATTTGACCCCCAAAGATGTACACACACACATGCACACACACATGTGGTTGCCACATGAATAAAATATAGCTTCAAAATTTTAAGAATTCCCACCAAGTGGCTTTGAAAGAGAAGTGGCAATGAACAGAGATGTGGAAGGATAGTTGGACAGACTGACAAATGTAGGGTATTATAACACTCACATACTGTATACAAATGTAGGGTAATATAACACATGCTGTATGCTGATGTAGGGTATTACAACACTCACATGCTGTATCCAAATGTAGGGTATTACAACACTCACATGCTGTATGCAGATGTAGGGTATTATAGCACTCACATGCTGTATACTAATGTAGAGTATTACAACACTCACATGCTGTATACTGATGTATGGTATCACAACACTCACATGCTGTATACTGATGTAGGGTATTATAACACTCAAATGCTGTATGCTGATGTAGGATATTACAACACTCACATGCTGTATCCAAAATGTAGGGTATTACAACACTCACATGCTGATGCAGGGTATTACAACACTCACATGCTATATACTGATGTAGGGTATTACAACACTCACATGCTGTATACTGATGTATGGTATCACAACACTCACATGCTGTATCCAAAATGTAGGGTATTACAACACTCACATGCTGTATACTGATGTATGGTATCACAGCACTCACATGTTGTATACTGATATAGGGTATTATAACAATCACATGCTGTATACTGATGTAGGATATTACAACACTCACATGCTGTATCCAAAATGTAGGGTATTACAACACTCACATGCTGATGCAGGGTATTACAACACTCACATGCTATATACTGATGTAGGGTATTACAACACTCACATGCTGTATACTGATGTATGGTATCACAACACTCACATGCTGTATCCAAAATGTAGGGTATTACAACACTCACATGCTGTATACTGATGTATGGTATCACAGCACTCACATGTTGTATACTGATATAGGGTATTATAACAATCACATGCTGTATACTGATGTAGGATATTACAACACTCACATGCTGTATCCAAAATGTAGGGTATTACAACACTCACATGCTGATGCAGGGTATTACAACACTCACATGCTATATACTGATGTAGGGTATTACAACACTCACATGTTGTATACTCATGTAGGGTATTATAACACTCACATGCTATATACTGATGTAGGGTATTACAACACTCACATGCTGTATACTCATGTAGGGTATTACAACACTCACATGCTGTATACTCATGTAGGGTATTATAACACTCACATGCTGTATACTGATGTAGGGTATTATAACACTCACATGCTATATACTGATGTAGGGTATTACAACACTCACATGCTGTACACTGATGTAGGGTATTACAACACTCACATGCTGTATAATGATGTAGTATTACAACACTCACATGCTATATACAGATGTGGGGTATTACAACACTCACATGCTGTATGCAAATGTGGGGTATTACAACACTCACATGCTGTATACTGGTGTAGGGTATTAAAACACTCACATGCTGTATGCTGATGTAGGATATTACAACAGTCACACGCTGTATGCTGATGTAGGATATTATAGCACTCACATGCTGTATACTGATGTAAGTATTAGAACACTCACATGCTGTATACCGATGTAGGGTATTATAACACTCACATGCTGTATGCAGATGTAGGGTATTATAACACTCACATGCTGTATGCAGATGTAGGGTATTATAACACTCACATGCTGTATATGGATGCCAATGTAGGATATTGCAACACTCACATGGTGTATGCCGATGTAGGGTATTGCAACACTCACATGCTGTATGCCGATGTAGGGTATTGCAACACTCACATGCTGTATGCCGATGTAGGGTATTGCAACATTCACATGCAGTATGCCAATGTAGGGTATTACAACACTCACATGCTGTATGCCGATGTAGGGAATTACAACACTCACATGCTGTATACCGATGTAGGGTATTACAACACTCACATGCTGTATACTAAAGTGAAGGGATTAATATGTTTAGCTTAATATAAAGCCTTATTTAAACGTCACACTGGTTTTCTTAAGGCTGAATGGCTATTGATAGATCCTTACAACAAGATGAAAAGCGTGATATTTTATTTATCTCAAACAGTACAGGAATGTATTGAAATGGAGCATGGCCAACATATATCTTTAACTCAAATATACACATGTTCTGGCATGAGAAATATGATTGGGGACTTTGATTTTTCTCTTGCCATGACTGTCGAAGGTGTTGATTATATTCAGTTCAAATTTATTAACCTTATTCAGAATGCACAGCAGATATAGTGACCTGACAAAAAGTTTTTAAAATGGTTGATATTATTTAAGAGATAACATTAGGGCTGCAAAATTATGTAAATAGATTCACATTTTGTGTCAATTGCATCAGCACACAGAGACATTTTACTAAATCATTTCCTTCTGGCTGAAATGAGATGGAATCAATATTTTCCAATAGATTAATATCGGTTCCACAATATATTCTATACCTGCAACTCCTGTTTTGCTATTTTATACTCTGTGAATGCATTTGCCATTCTTCAAAGGAGTTGATACTGACTTTTTATCTTGAGGGAGTGTACGCCTTTTTGGGGTTGCACTAATTTACATTTCCCATGCCTGCTGTTAATAAAAATTGCACAAATGTACAAATGCATCTACAAAAGTAAACAAAAGTAATTGAATATTTTCATGTGTAATAACAGATTTATATCCACTTCTGTCATTATTATCCATTTATTTATTATATAATAATTTTCAATTATGATATGTGTATTGAATATCACACCCATTTATTTGTTAACCTCAACTGGACAAATAAGTGACCAGTCAATAAATACTTTGTCATACAGAATGCTTTTAAGTTAGTGCAGAATGGACCTGAGTTATGTTCATTAGTACATGATCATAACAACATATTGTAATGAGATACTTTTAAGACAACATATTTAAAAATGCAAACATATTTAACATAAGGTGCATAGAAGCCTTGAAAGTGACCAGTGTTTTAAGTCAGATTTCCTTATACTGAGGTATTGTATGGCATAACTGTGTCATGAAAAAGTCATATGATATTTCATGATGTGAAACCATATTAAAATCAAATCTTCTTAGCTAAGAACTCAACTCAGTTAAACTAATACTGATATAATAATAACACAAAACCAGACCAATTTAATGGGAACCCCTGATAATACCACATGTACTCGCTTATAAGGCAAGTCAAACTGCAAACTGCACAGACCCAGATCTGCTGTCACATAATATGCTGGCAGATCTGGGTCTGTGCATTTTGTTAGGAATACTCATTAGAACAAACATGAATGACTTGATCTGCTGGCACATTATGCTAAGGCAGATCAGGATCTTTGTTGTTTGCAGTTCAACTTGACTTATAAGCTAGCACATACGATACCTATGTTAGAAGATGTGAAACAGTATACTGATGAGTTTCATAAAGGAGAGATTTTATAGCAAGGGACAGCTGTACTGACACCAAAGCAAATCAGGGGGAAGCTAATGAGGGATTTTATAGCAAGGGACAGCTGTACTAATGCCAAAGCAAATCAGGGTAAAGCTAATGAGGGATTTTATATCAAGGGACAGCTGTACTGATGCCAAAGCAAATCAGAGTGAAGCTAAATGAGGGATTTTACAGCAAGGGACAGCTGTACTGACACCAGAGCAAATAAGAGCAAAGCTAAGTGAGAGATTTTATAGCAAGGGACAGCTGTATCGACACCAAAGCAAATCAGAGTGAAGCAAAATGAGGGATTTTGTAGCAAGGGACAGCTGTAAAGACACCAAAGCTAATCAGAGTGAAGGGCACTGCTTACAATTCGTATCTTTCTTGCCACATGACTAGTAGATACCGTTAGATATCCAAAACTAAACCATGAGATATGAAAGATATATGACAAAGTAGAAAAGAATATTAACATTTATAGCATGGCTATCAAATGTACTTGCTTATAAGTCAAGTCAAACTGCAAAAAAAAGAAGATCCTGACCTGCAGTAACATAATGTGCCTGCAGATCCGGGCCTATGTTGTTTGTTCTACTGATTACTCCTAATAAACTGAACAGACCCAGATCTGCTGGCACAATATGTGATAGCAGATATGGGTTTGTTCAGTTTATAGTTGGGCTCAACATATAAGCAAGTATATACAGTACTTTGCTATTTACTTTAATATATCCACATCATAATTTGCATATCTGTAACATGTGTAATAACACTTCATGATATCATGAATGATGTCATAATTTCATGGAAAGGAAAGGCTTAATGTCTGAGGTGTCTGAATGTATTTAAAAGTCATGTCAATAAACTTTTCTGCAGTTTTGGCCAAATAAAATCAGTATTTTTCATCTTGGGATAAATAGAATCTTATTTCTGTGTTCATTTCAAATTAAATTTATGAAACATGTCAAATACTTTCAATCCTTTGCTCACCAAGGCTTGCAAAATATACAAATTATTTTATTCATGTCGTAAACTTCATTTTAAATGAACACATTTGTATGTTCCTCTATTTATTGTATTTAATGATCAAATATTCATGGCAATGATTTAGTGACACAATTGTCAGTCTCAATAGTGTAGTATTTGAATTAAAAAGTAAAGTTGGTGAAGGGAATATTCTGCTTTTTATACCTAGTATGACAAAGAGTGTATATTTCAGGATGTTAATAAATAATACCAATTTGATTTTCTTCAAAATGCATGAGAATGTATAAAGCATTTTTTTTTCATAGGATCTGCACAAGTTTCATTAAATTTTGATGGATATTAAGAGAATTGTTATTGAGTAATATGTAAAGTTGTAAGTCAACTGTACTTATCACTGACTGTATTGGAGAAGGCTTTTAATGGCTTTTTCTTATCTCAGCATAAAAGTGGTAGGACAATACATGATGAGAAGACTATCATATAACCTTAGTGACAAGACGAGGTTTAAAAATCTTGAAACGTTTAAATTTGTGCTGCCCATTGAGGGTCAGTATGAAAGAGATTATATGAGTTACTAGAAAGAATGCATGCTGAGTGGAGAGATGAAAAAAAAGCAGGACAGGATGCAATGATACTGGGTTTTAAACCCCTCAAAAACTATTTTCTGAGACACGTATGTGTAAAAATGCTAAAAAGCAGTAGCACCCAGGGTGTGAACAACTCCCTCTACCATCCCAGGTCGCAACAGGTACTATCAATTACATGATGTAAGACAAGTAGAAAAATTATTTGAGCAATCTCAAAATGTAGTGATCATTAAAGCATGTTAAAGGAGTTGAGTTATTTGAACGTAATGGTGCAAAAATGTGCATGTTGAAGTTTGTAACCAATAAGCCTCAAGCACGGCAGACATTCACAGCTCTGTAATCATTTACTGGATTCATAAACAAAACTTAAAAATGAACAGTTATTATACTGTATTAAGACTCAAATAAAGCTGATACATATACGTCACTGCCAGCAAAAGCTCCAGAGCAAATGGTGCAACTGACTCCTGAAAAAATGTATGATGTTCTTGCAGTTAGAAGGACCACTTCAGAAGGTGTGCTATCCATGACCTTCAGGTCTAAAAGAAAAAAAACCCCAAAGAGACCTTAAAGAAAAGTAAGCCTTGACACTAGAAGACTGTTGATAATGTTAGTATTAATTTTTAAAAAATATATTGTCTGTTTGTTACCTTTCAACTCTACATGTACAACACTTCAACATTAACGCCATGTAGTGATATTCACGAGTGAATGGGACTGCATATTTTATCGTGGCAAATAGAAGAAACATGTTGGCTTTTATTTAGATGGGCATATTAATATATTCAAGAAATGCAGTAGACAATAAGCTCAATGTTTTATTAAGTACCCTCAAAAATGTGGATGAATCATTCTGTACCCTGCTGAAGTTTTTCGTCCTAGCCACATTGTATATGTGTCTAATTTAACTTTTTTTTACTTAAAATGCGATGAAATGCTGCTTTTCAGACAATTTTAGAATGGTTGCAGCCGGTATACATAAGAATTTCTTGATGCATGAACATGTATGAAATAAAAAAATTATCATCATTTAACTAAGAAAATATAGAAAGTATACACTATAAATACTGAGAAAATGAATAACCAGGTAAAATAATTCAATTAGAATACCTTTTATGAAACTTCAAAGGTTAATGGAGTTCATTCGTAAAATTGATGAGAATTGACAACTTATCGCTAACATTTAAGAGTTATCTCCCTTTTACTATATATATATATATATATATATATCTATATCTATATATATATATATATATATATATATATATATATATATATATATATATATATATATATATAAAAGTAATTTTAAATTTTACTTGGAAATATTAAGACAATTGGCTGCCTGGTGATTTATCTTAACAACAATATATTAAGCTCTGTTAGAGTCTCCGTGATCTCTATCTCTTCCCTTGCAGGCTTTGCTGTTTGGAGCGTTCCAGACCTTAGTAAGTTGGATGTAAACATTTTATTATTAGGTACAAGGCATCCCATTGTCTTAATAATGAAAAATCTTAGACGGATGCAATACAGACACCAATATCCCTAATTTTTCCTTGCTTTCGGTCTGCAAATAAAATTGAGAATCAAGAATTTCGGTATGCAGAGATCGAGGACCACAAACAACAACAAGTTAAAACAAAACACAGTGAGTTTCCAGAAATTCTCTAAAATATATTAAAAAATATTTCAGTGTTTCAGGGCGGTAACAAAAGGTGAACAGCATGTGGATGTTGGCCTCAAAGCTTATATCTTCTGGATTTATCTGATAATATTAACCTGTGGATATTATCTGCTAGATATTATATTATGCATACTCTCTTCTGGATATTATCTGTTGGATATTATCTGCTGGATGTTATTTTCTGGAAGTTATTTTTTGGATATTGTCTGCGTGATATTATCTTCTAGATATTATCTGTTGAAACATTATCCTCTGGATATTGTCTCCTGGATATTATCTGTCGGATATTGTCTTCAGGATATTATCTGTTGGATATTTCTCCTGGATATTATCTTTTGGATATTGTCTCCTGGATATTATAGGTTGTATATTGTCTCCTGGATATTATCTGTTATACATTGTCTCCTGGATATTATATGTTGGATATTGTCTCCTGCATATTATAGGTTGTATATTGTTACGACTCTATGGTCACAAACTAAGTAACAGAAAGAAGCAAAACCAACAAGTTTTGTAAAATGTAACAATTTAATTATCAATGTTATAAATGAAAATGTGAGAGGAACTTACAGTATTATGAAGTGAATCCAAAATAATCCTGAAAAAGTTTTATTAATGTCCAAAAGAACGAAAAATTCCGTATAAATTTCAGAACCGGAAACGTACCGGTTCGTGAAGAATCGTGACGTTGTCAAAATGGCGTTGTCATGAACTCTTTTGAATAATTCATAATAGTTCCAGAATAACAATGAGCACCTTCTATTTTCACTGAATAATCCAAACAAATGTTTTCCTCTCAAATAATCTAAGCACAACATCAAACACATCTGCAGACTGATTTCAACAAAATAAAAATATAAAAAAAGGAATTAATTCAAAATAGGAATGACATATACAACACGTAACAGATCTTACTAATCAATCTATTTCAAAATATCTTTTCATGTGACTTAGCTCATCCAATAAGAATTAACTTAATTCTTCTAAGATACCAACTGTCCGGGGGGGGGGGGACGAATCTTGTCAACATATTTACTAATACTTTTATTAGTAACTATAAACAAATACGTAAGCATGTATTTCGTTACGTGTTAAAATAGACACTATGCACGTACGCCAAATCCACCTATCGATAATCACTAAAATTTACAGTCACGAATAAGTTTAAAAATTAGACAAAATCATGTACCAGGAGTTACTAAAACAAAATAAATATATACATAACAATATTGTTTCCTAGATACTTTCTGTTAGATATTAAATTGTGAATATTACCTTCAGAATATTAGATATTATCTTCGGGATCTTATCTGTTGGATACAATCTTCTGAGTTAGTGTCCATCAGTCTGTAAAATACAATATATAAAATAGCCGAATAATGTGTGCGGATAATTAAATAATAGCCAAAAGAAGTGGGTCAGGACATATACGCATCTAACTACTGTGGATAGATAATGGGTATCCCATGGAAACATGTGATACACTAACAGTACATGCAGTACAACATAGAGCGTCCGCCTCGGATGCGGGAGGTCGTGGGTTCGATCCTCGGCCGAGTCATACCAAAGACTTATAAAAATGGTACTAACAGCTGCCTCTCTTGGCGTTCAGCATTAAGAGGTTAGTGTTAGGACTGGTTGGCCTGGTGTAAAGATAATGTGACTGGGTGGGACATCATGCTACATGTCTGCAGCATGATTCCCAGTGCTAAACATCACTATAAACAGCCACACTGCAGGCATCGTAGCGATATGACTAAAAAATTGTTAAAGCTACGTTAAAAATCCAAATCACACACACACACACACACACACACACACACACACACACTACAAAATAGCCACTGACAAGTCAATATTAATTTTCTTCTTCTGAATACGTGCCTAATATTGATAGTACAATAATAGCATATCTGGCTGACAACGCACTACTGTTATTCAAAAGTAATCAGCTGAAAATCTAAGACTGTATGTATTTTCTCTTCGCAAGGTAAATATTAGTGTGTACACTTTCAAGGTCAGTGTGAAATATCAGAACATTTATTTCGATGATCAGCTTTTCTGGCGCTAGCTAGCTATTGAAGAAAGAAGTGAACAAAAAATGGAAGCCAGGAGAAAAAGAAAAAAAGCCACAAACAGAAGGAATAACACACAGATGTGTTATAAAAGAAATCATTTCACATTATCAGCTTACGGTATGTGGATGGCTTTTACAGTTTATTAAAATACTGAATTGTTTTACTTTGCTCATCCAACGTTAAAGTACAAAGTATAAACAGAGCGTTGTTAATTAATAAAAGAAAACACAATCCCTAACAGCTAACCTTGTTATAGAAAAACACATCATGTATTTGTCTCCGTTCTTAATTAGTATTGGTGTCCAGAGTCCAAATAACATTTCCTTAGCTTTCCTCACCACACACACACACACACACACACTCTTAAAATAATGCATTGATTTATGTAACTGACCTTATGTTATAATGCCAAAAATAATCAGGTCACTGTTCACTATTACTGTTATATTTGTCTTGACAGATCAAGTAGCATTTCATTAGCTTTCCTCACAGTAAACCGTAAAGGCACACACACACACACACACACACACACAAAAGCACTTAAGTATATAACATAATCTATTATTGTGTGTCCACATTTCTCTGTAATGCTTTCTGATTTCTGCTCGGGAGCTTGGCGTTGGGGGCTGGGGAGGGGGTGTTTGTAATCGACAAGGTCGAACAGTTTGCTTGTACATGAAACAGTACTTAACCTTCCAAAATAAATAGCAAAGAGAATTTCGTTTTAATGTTTGCACCAAAGTCATAGGAACAGACCAGTGTTTTGCAACAAGTTAGGAAATGTTGCGAATCGATAGTATTAATAAATTTCTTATTTAAAAATAATTGATTTTCAAAAATATCTTTGTTGATACACAAAAATATTACATTATCTCTAACTGAAATGCACCATAGAGGAACTACAGTGGTACATTTCAAATTCCAGAATTGTTACTGCATATTCCAATCCCAATCTGTATCCATCCTCTACCCACTCTCCCCACCCCACTGGTGTTCTACCCCCACCCCCAAACAGTGACAGGTCCGTAATGCAAAGTCTGTTACGTATTTTTTGAAGATATTTGGGGATTCGGGGGCCGAAAGTGAAAAATATATACCCCCCCTCCCCGAAGTGCGGCCAGGCACTAAGTGGGTGTACACATGGAAACGCACTATATACGATTAGTCCGTGCCGTACAAGGTAATATCTGTTAAGTCAGTATGAATA
>JAECUM010012289.1:0-20400 GCA_016617855.1 Megalonaias nervosa
CCTAGGAGACAAAGTTACAAGGAACATGTGACGGCTGTGGTGTTTAATCCCCAATAATTGTTTTGTTAATATCTTTGCAATATTATTTCAAGATAAATTATTATCAAATTCTGTTATCACTCACTATAAGTGCCACAGTGTATAACACAGTGCTAGGCCACATATAACATGGCTGTGGTTCTGTATGGCCCTGACTCTGGCCTCTTATAGCACATTTTTGTTCTGTTTGGCTAGTACTGGTCTAATATAACATGTATGTGGTCCTGTATAGCCCTGTCCTTGGCTTCATATAACATGGTCATGGTATGTATATCTAGTTCCTGGCTTAACATAATATGTCTGTGGTCCTGTATATCTAGTCCCTGGACTCATATAACATGGATATGGTCCTGTAAGACCCTGTCCCTGGCTTCGTATAACATGGCTGTGTTCCTATATAGCCATATCCTTGAATTTATATAACATGGCAGTGTCCCTATATAGCTAGACCATGGCTTCATATAACATGGCTATAATTCCATATAGCTAGTCCCTGGCCTCGTATAACATGAATATGGTCCCGTAAATCCCTTACCGTGGCTTCATATATCATGGCTGTGTTCCTGGCGAGTTCGTAACATTATATAACTTTACCATGGTATTGTTTAACATGGCTGTGGTCCTATATAGTTCATATTCTGGTATCATATAACGTGGCTATGGTCCTGTATATCCCATTACATGGCTTCATATAACATAGCTGTGGTTCAGGACAGTCCAGTCCTTGGATTTGAATGACATAGCTGTGTCCCGTATAGCATGTGCTGGGCCTCATATAACATGAATGTGGTCCTGTAATTCCCTGGCCTCATATAACATGGATATGGATCTGGAGAGTCCAGTTCATGATTTTGTATGGCATAGCTGTGATCCTGTATCACTATTGCCTGTCTTCGTATAACATGGCCGTGGTCCTGTATAGTCTTGTCCCTGGCATGATATAACATGGCTCTGGTCCTGTATAGCCTAGTACATGGCCTCATATAACATTAGAAGAGGGCCTGTCTAGCCCGACTCTGGCTTCATAAAACATGTATATAGGCCTGTATAGCCAGTTCCTGACCATGGCTCTGGTCCTTTATATCCCAGGTCCTGGCTTCATACAACATAGTTGTGGTCATGTATGGCTTTGTCACTGGCATAATATAAAATGGCTCTGGACTAGTACAGTCCTGTCCTTGACTTCTTATAACATAGCCATGATCATGTATAGCCATTTCCTGCAACATGGATGTGGTACTTTTTAGTCAAGTGCCTGGCGTCAAATAACCTAGCTATAATCCTGCATGTAGCGTTTTCGAAGACATGATGCAGCATGGATGTGGTTCAGAACTGCCCAGACAATGGCTTCAAATAACATATCTGTGGTCCTATGTACAGCCATGTCAAAAACACTCATACAAGAAAGGATGTGGTCCCTTATAGCCCAGATCCCTTATAAAACTGATATAACTTTTGAATACCAAGTGACACACTATTCTACTAGAATATAATCAAGGCATATCCACTGACATTGATTTAGTAGAGCTATGTTACCGATAACTTCTATATATAACACAAAAGTTAAAGTGGCCGTCATAAAGATAATAAGAGATAATAAAGAAACAAAAGGAGAGAATCAGTACCATACAGATGGAGAATTAACGCGTGTTCAAAAGAATATATTGTTCTAGGAGAAAAATGTTAGTATCGTGTTATGGTAAGCTTTGATGTCGCACACACATTAAATTCATAAATTGTATTTATGAGATATATGGATTTAGTTTGTTTAGCAGAATTATTGCAAAAGTTTGTGTAGAAACGCTCTATCCTGTAGACTAATAAGGTGTCGCGGAACAGATGCATGTCTAGAAGATGTCCAATAAACAGTTATAATTCATCTCATAAGAATTCAAAACAAATTTTAGAATACAGATTTGATTAAATGCCGCATGAGCTTATAAATCTTTCAAAATTGACAGTGTTGCATTCATTTAACAGGTGAGTTCATTAGAATATTATCTAATTTTCGTTTAATTTTATAACATAAAGGGAGAATAACCATCAGTTTTGATTACATTGCCTAGATATTTTTCATGCATAAAATATCTTTGAAAGGGAGATAACTCATAAAATTGAGTTTCCTTGGTCTTCAAAAAAATTGCTACAAAAGGGATGCTTACCGCTTCGGCGATAATAGAATCGCGACTTTGGCAATATCAATTTTCTCACAAAGAAACATTTCAGTATCTCATTATGAAATATGTAATAAAATAATTTTCAAACGTACTGTTGTTTCTGTATCGATTCTGTCTATCGATAATTATTAGTATTGTGCAAAATTAAGGCTTAGAATTAGTTAACTTGCATTCCTAGAAAAACATTCGACATTTGTAATTGTGTCAACTATAGTTTTATGCTAGTAGTTTATAAAAGCTATAGAATATCCATTTAAAAGCCGCGACCTGATGGCATAACCATATGTAATGTGTAGTTGTTTACAAGTTTGAAATAGTAAAATGTGGCCAAAACAAGTTCTGTTACAAATTAACATTTGCGATAATACAAATGTCGGTGTGTTGGTTTAAAACATAAAATGATATCGTGCAGTTCTTTATTACAGATGTTGATTCAAATATGACATTTAAAGAAAGTAATTTTAAGATCAACACCAAGAAACACTGACAGAAAGTGATCAAACAGCAAGATATTGTGGAAGGAGTAAATTACGTATTTACTGTAAAGAAGTACACATATCTTATATTCGGCTAAATTTACAGTTCAACTAAAAGATCTAGTAAAATTTCGCAACCTAAGTCTGTAGTGGGAAATCAAAACAAATTTTAAATTTACGACGAACAAAGTTAGGTTTAAAACAGCACGTAGAGACCAGTTTTTTTGGCAGCTGGTTAAGAATCAATCATGCAAGGAACATAATTTCACATGATTCTGATATAATTCAAACTGTTAGCAAAAGTGCGACTGTAGTTGGATTTTATGCTGTCTTGTTGATATGGGCTTCAGACAAATTATCGATCATACTCTGTTTCTTGGATGTATTTGTTTAATACTGTTTTCAACGATGTAATCTATACATCAGAGATGACTGGCTCTGGAGGCTAAGATACAGTACATTCTCGCCATGGATGTACTTTGCAGAACAGGACAACGGGCAGGATTTATATCATCTTTTACTGTGATACTGAAAATCCCGTTGGTTACTCAACTGTCAGTCAATTGTGTGAAGTCAAACAGTAAAGAAATAAAATAAAATCATATCTACTAAATTTTTGTTTCTACAATCTTTTAAATGCTCGACAAGGATTATATGCTTACGGAAATAAAAAAGAAAAACATTACAGCAATTCTTTTATTGATTTTATATATACAGCACACATTCACAAGGTACATGCTGTACGCCTTTACGAGACAATGTACATAGGAGTTATAGTGCAGATTAATGGCATTTTGTTGTCATCTTGGAGATACCATTTTGCATCAAATTTTACCTGAAAAAAAGTGCCATGTATATGATTTATGTAGAGATATATTTAATATAAATATTATAGGATATTATCAAATTAGACAATATCTCTATTAATGTCACTTATTTATAGTTATGTTTTAACTGCTGTGGATAAAATATATTTTCCATGAATAGTAGTATTCAGTGTAAGTAGTGTACCAATTTGATGTTATAACTTCATAATATTATTATGTCAAAGAAGACATGGCGATTAATAGAAAACAAGTCTAGTTCTTTGTTCATAAGAATACATTTATTTTCAGTTCAGCAAGTAATCAGTAATATATCCGTTATTTATTCCTTTAAGTATTTTACCTATTCTGCTTCTAAAATCGTACACTATCCGAATAAAAGTGAGAATCTAGATTTGGAACATAATTTATTAGGTTTTGTTTTTCGCCGTTAACATTTTCATGACAAAAGTTTACTTTAAAAATGAATGGGATGTCCACATTTGCATTGGAAACACTAACGAGCTCCAAAAATAATAGTATTTCTTTGGAAATGAATAGGCGATTAGCTTAAGGAAATTGAAGTATGGAATCGTGTCACAGAATAAGAAAAGAAATAACTTGGTTTCGCCTTAGAACGATTTGATTATTTTCGTCGTACATGCGTACAATGTTACCTAGGGTGGATAATTGTTTTTCTAGTTAAGTGATTGAGCTAGCAAGCATCTAGTCGTAGATATCTTGCGGGGAGAGATACAAAAAGCACGGTGTGCACGGGTATTTTACCCTTGCTCATTTTCCTGTAGATTTAAGGCATGTTACGGTTCTAATTGACACATTGGTCTTTTGGGATCTTGTCAAAGAGTGTATGTTCTCAATTTCATTCTACAGCCATAGGTAAGTGTTACATTTTATTTTATTTGCAAATATGTGAAGCATATTTAGTTTGTATGACGTAGCGTAAAATATTGCCTTTATCATTATGCGGATTTGAAATGTTTTAAAATTTTGATCTGTTACAAGTTGCTATTAAGAGTTTAATTTAGTAGCATGTGTATAGATTTTAATTCCGTACCTGTTATTACGGCCAGTTTGGTTGTATTTTAGCTGTGTGTGTGCGGGTGTATCAGACTGTCGGTCTGGCTGTTTGTAAGGGAATGGAAGCATATGAGACCATCAAGGCCATACAAGGACGGAAGTGCTGATCTGTAAACTTGTGCGCATGGTGGATCCATGAAGGAGTTGTGTGGCTTATACAAGTGTGGGCTAACCAAAGAATTCAGGAGAAGTGAGGCTTAACAATGGACATGTGAACCAGGTAAAAAATTTTCGTCTACAAGGTTTACAAGTAATTAAATGAGTCATACGTTGTTTTGAATCATACGTGCTGTACAAATGGCTGTATGAGTCGTGAGACGCGTGTCGTGTTTGATACAATGGTTATGTTTCTTACAATTGATCATGTTTGTTTCGATTGAATATGTTTTGTTTCAACTGAGTACATTTGGAAAAAAATTGCGTTACACCTATTTGCATGAGATTATATGAATCCTACCTTTTATTACATGAGATTATATGACTCACATCTTGGTTTTACTGTATCGTGTGTCTATAATTTGAATATATGAATCACATTTGTGTTTCCCCATCTTTGAATGATTGTATGAATTATTTTTTTCTTTTATGTCGTAAGGTTTTATAAGGTCACAAATTCAAACGCATATAACGAATGTTTGTGTGAAGTAAGTGAATGAGTCGTATGTTTAGAGCTTGAAAGAATCACACTGTACATGTTGTAGAGAATGCATATATATTTATTAATTCATTTTATAAACTTCCATCTTTCATCACATTGTGCTTGTGTTGTCATTTAATCCAGGCATCCGTTCAGGTCAAATCCTGTTACAAATCGTTTTTCTTGATTAATATTAAAACATTTTCTTTGTTTGGAAACATAAATATTGTATTTGATGAGTTTGGAGTGTCGCATATCCGTAAACCTTTCTTGATGTACCACAAACCAATCTTGCTCACCCTTCCACAACCCCACGAGGCCCCAAAAAGAAACAGAACAGCAAAGAAAAGTGTGGACAGAGTGGGAAAAACTGAAGAACTAGCCACTCTTAAACAGTGCGTGCACTTACCGGGGGAGCAAAACTTGGAATAGTGAAGTTCTGTCTGTAGACTTCTTTGGCTCCTTTTTTCACTGGACATTTGACGTCGTCGTACTTGCAGCTATCTACTGGGGGAGAGGTATAATAGGGATACCCATTGATTAGTACTTGGAATTCTGCTGTTGCTGTTTGTGTTTGTTCACCTGCTCAAGACAAGATGTAAACTCGTGCAATGCTTATCTTTGAAGTATATATTAAGATAGGAAAAAGGTATTATATATATATATATATATATATATATAGTATATATATATATATGTATATATATATATATATATATATATATATATATATATATTTGTATATATATATATTTGTATTCGCCTAGGTGCCGGAGCACCTTTTGAACGCACCAACGAGTTCACAGTATTTTGAGTTTATCCCTTGTTTTTCGCATGACGTCATCAAACATGCGTACATCCATGTCCACCATTTTGATTGCCTGACTAGGCAATCCGGGACCTAGAAACGGTGTTCTCCCCAGAAAATTATGAAGTCGTGTCTCATTTTGTGTGTAAACATATCCTAATACACCACATTCTGTTAGGCATGTCAACCACACGAGACCGAATTCGTGACTTTTTCCCTTTTTTCTTTAAGTAAAATAACATTGATATCTTAAATCATCATCGTCATTTTTTCATCAACAATCGGTCCGTTAAGTAAACACAGGCATAAAGAAATGGATACACAAACAAGTAGAAATATGGAATAACTTTCAATTTTCATGGACTCAAATCAATCGCTTCGTTACGTTCAAGGTCAAAATCCAATCGTTAATATAAAATTTAATATTTTTAAAAGCATTTCAAGAATATTCGGTTTTGACAAAAAGCCATGTTCCTTTATACACACATTTCATTTTAATAGCCTGATGAAGAAACATCTTTAGACAGTTCTTGCTTTCATACAAAGTCATCCTCCATCCATCATCATCTCTACCAGAAATACAATTTATTTGACCATACCATTTAAATCTCTTTTGTCAGCTATCCTTGGCACAAGCACTTACTTTCACGAAAAGGTTCTGTACATAAAATAATACACATGCTCTGAAATTTTTAAGTCTTTAACTGATATTGAATATCTAAGATCATTGTCCGAAAGTACTCTTTCAAGATGAAATTCTTGGACTCCACAGAAAATATTTTATTAAAGTCACAATATTGTCTGTTTGACAGAAATAACTGCATTTCTGTTTGATAGTAATGTGTATGATTGCGGCTCAACTCCACCATTCCGCCATCCGACATAAGCAAGGGAACTTCCAGCTTTATTTTTGGCTGTCTTGCTATAAGGGCACTTACTTTAAATTAAGAGTAACACCGCCTTATCTAGGTATACACCTACCCGAGTCAGTGGTGTAATTCGAATCTTCACCCTTCTGGTCGCAACACCGGGACGCTAACCACCGAGCCACCCCTGATCCCTTATAGGTTATGTGAATCAAGTGGAATGAGTGGACTTACTTGATATGAAACCAACGGAAACTGTGTAGTTCGTTCGTTTCATAAGTGCGCATGGTTCCTTCTTGCACTGAGGGAAGTTGATGTAGATGATTTTAGCGCCTTCAGAGCCTGAAACGAGAGCATAAAACTGCAGGTTTAATTTTGAATCAAAGATCTAATTCCGACAGTAGAAAAGTCGAGGGAGTATGTTGTGTCCGGCTCCGTATTCTCGAATAAAACAATGTTTTTGACTGTTCGTACTTTAATTAGAATGCAATTATAAGCATATATAACTTTCTGGATTTTCTTCATATGGTTCCTGGAGAACACGGATCATGGATGCTGATCAATCTAAACGTGGAAAATGCAGCAGAGGATATTTTACATATGAATATACGCAACAAATGGAGCTAACATACATATCCAAGGTATAACTGTTCAGAGTCCATATATGTGCCGACTATCCATAATCGAAGAATCACAAAAATCTAACAGATATAAATAAACTCTTAAATACAAACGCACATACCCTATATTTGTTTTAGTATTATCACACGGCAAAGTTAAAAGTGCGGATATATTGCAACCATACTCTTGTCTATATATTTTGCAGTTTTAAATAATAAAAAAACAGATAAAACAGAAGTAAGTTTTGTGTAGTTAGGAAAATGTAGAAGGAAAACGACCCGCTAAGTACGCTGAGAATAAGTATGTGGTTAGCCTTGATTATATGATCAGAAGTATAAATTGATGATTATAAGTATAAAATCCGCATTTTAAAAGACGTTCAGTAAGCATATTTATCGCAGTCAACCACCTCCCTGAAGTATCATTAGAATTACTGCGATTTGTTAACAATGTTTCTTGGAGCAAATTTTATGGAGATACCCTCGTGTGCCCTATGGTAAACAGTCTCTTTCGTCAGGAAATTGAATCATATACGGTTAGAAAACTACTCAAAATGGGTGGTGCAGGGTTTGGGTTGTATTTTCAGTAAATTTGCAGTTGTTATGCACAAATATTTATTCCATTTTTTTTTGTCTTGCTATTTAATTTGTTGTTTAGTTAGGCGGTCTATTCAGGGATTAAATGTGGCATTGTCCCTTTAACCTTGTAAAATTACGATTGTTTATCTCAGCATTATAATAACACCTAATTATATATTAAATATGTTAAGTATCATCTAAATATAAATATATCATGAAGAGTAAATGTTTTTGAGTCTGTTTGACTTGATATTGTTAGGATTTTTTTCCAGTTCGACAAGCGACGCTTAATAACCTGTGAATGAAAACGAAAAACATAATACTGATGGAATTCGTAAGGAAACAAGCAGTGTGATAACAATTCTACTCACAAACCTTATGTATCTTGTGATTCACTGCTTCTTTAAAGGAAGCAAAGAGCTTGTGACAAACGGGTTTTATGAAATAATTAGATATTTACCGAAGAAGTGGTTTTTTAACAGTCTTGTATGGGATAGTTTCTCAATATTGCAATTTTAGGCTTTTATCAATGCACATAATCTCGTCTCATTTGTAAAGTCTTTACGCATAAAAGCAGCGAAAGTCTGTTCCATGTCGTTGTTTAATCCATTATGGTAGTGCTATAAGTTTACAGCGGGTTGAGAGTGACGGGAAGTTTCTATAGGTGTTAGTAAGTCTGGAGATAATTTGGATATAATTTGATATACATGTATTTTGAAATGTTAGAGGATTTTGTAGTATCTTCATAAAAGTCTGAGTGGTCGAAGCGTAGCAGAAAATTTTATCTTGCTGTAGTGAAAAATGGCAGGTACCTGGAGTAGGTTATACACATACGACAGCCTTACAAATTGGTTCCTTGTTTATCGCAACAATCTTTATATAAACTAAGAAGTTAAATATGGTTTTTTTGCAACTACTTTTCTCCCAAAAGTTGCCAAATGAACTTTGTTGAGACAACGAAACTTCAGAATAGATTTAGTGACGTCACAACTATATTGCTTATGGCAACTAATTTAACCCAAAACTTCAGCTGTTAATGTTAGCAGTTAACTAACCTTGTCTTAACAAAATTCACAGTGGATTCAAATACAATCTTTGCATATGCACTAAGCAAAGTTTTCACTGGATTAGAGAAATTCGGCTTGATTTTCTTTACGTGTTCGTTACTGGCTAAAACGATTCAGTGGAACCATACAGAAACATCCAGTAATCAGTGGAAACCGTTTAATGTTTTCGACCCGTAACAATTCTTGCAACGTAAATTAGGAACTTGAAAACAAGCCATGACGAGCCTTTGTTGATATGGCAGACCGATTCGTAGACAAATTTTGTCCTTGCAGATTAGGGACATTGAAATTGCCACCATGCCATCCTGGTACCAAATAGAACGGCATCGCTCACAGGAAGCTGTGACTAGGAACAGAAATTCCCATATGAACCAGAACAGTGCCAGGCTTCGATATTGAAAAGAACAGTGCATATTTTATGCGTTTTTACACTGAAAAGGAACCTTTATTATTGGGATCAAAAACAAAAAGGGACATGGATGACATATGCATACGTATTTATTCTTCTGTAGACGAAAAAGAAATGAAATGGAATACGTAGTAGAAAGTAAACAGGATTTCCTCATTCCTCACCTACATAGTGTTAATGAAATACCCCCCAACCCCCACGATAAGCTCATGTAAGGTTACCATAAAATTATTATATCATTAGAAGATTCAGAAAATATTTCCATCCATCATATATACAAAATTGATTGATTAGGATCAATTACATCAAAATATCGATCATGCCTGAACTGCGTCTATACATTTTTGCCATCTAGCTAAATTTCAAAGACCGAATACGCCGTGGGACTATATATTGTTTAGTGGACGAAAGGACCAATTCTGGTAATGTATTGGATAAATTGCCATCATGATAATCACGTCCCTCAATACCACTAAAAACCGAATTCGTTCCTATAACGCAATTTTCCACTTTAGAAACACACTTTCGGCTGTTAATAAAAGGTCCACGAACAATTTGAAAAAGTAATTAATTTATTTAGGATTAAATGCATAATCTTATGTATTAAGCGTCTAACCGTTAGATCAGCACGAGTCCGCTTAGTCCTAAAACCTAAGCATAACCGGTAATATTACATAATAGTTCAACTATGTATGTGACAAGACTAGCTAGAGGTGAAAGACATACAACTATAACTAATACGTGGATTTTGGGAATTCATCACTTTGGATAAGCATACTTACAGTCAGTGTAGTTATGAAGCCGAATAGCATGGCCAAGGGACAGAAGTGATGCCAGTGCAACAAACTGAATCATCTTGACTAATTGAATGGCGAGCAGTCTTTCTCAAAATGCAACTCTTTTTTTAAATGTTATCACATCCCTTATATAGTGTCTACATCTTATCTGGTGATCCCAATCTGATGTCCTGATACTTAACATTGTTGATATATTGGAAGGTGAAAACAAAGCCAGATCGTGCCAAGGTCTGGTTATTATGGGGAGACACTATTTGACTCAGAGATAAGAAGTGCACAGGAATCAGAACATGGCTGTTAATAATGGTGCGTATGATAGGACATACAAAAATGGCCTCCTTCTCACTCGTTTCGTCCTTTTCTTCCGTGAGCTATCGTTTACAGTTTTTGTGAATATATATTCTTATAAACAGTATGTCTTTATGTTTTCGAATGCAAGTATGTGTGTTGCGGTTTGCATCAAGGCAAGAAAATCACAGTCGAAGGATTACGTTATATATTTTCCTGCAGGGCTCTGCCGAATAATGTAGCCTCGCGACTGTGATTTCCGTGCCACGGTGCAAACTCCAACACAGCTTGTTTTTCTCGCCTAATTGTTCAATTAAAAAATTCCCCCATTTGTTATTCCAATTTAGTTTAGCACATTATGCACAAACATTATTCGTCAAAAATTATTTCCTTAAAGTTTTATATAGACCATTCTGTACTTATTATGTTTAATGAAAATCAAAACAATTGTTTCAGTACAAAGCAACTATATCTCCCTAATATATCTCTCCTTTCCCCGTAACAATTTAGCAGTTATAATTGTTTTGAGTTTAAGTATTGCACGGAGAGATCTTAAGCCGCGTACAATCATTGAGAAAATAATAAAATAAAAACAATGGATAGTAATGAGGTATTATAACATTTAGTCGATGTATATCAAATAAAAACAATAATAAACAAGTTTAAGTATTTTGTTTACAAGAATACCTTTTAACTTTCATTTCAGCTTTCACCGTTTCAGTGATACGATACTGGGTACATAGCTCGAGTGAAGAGTAAAATATTGATCCAGTATCCATGTGTTGGATTATTCTGTAGAATTCGAGATATAGCTACCATATATAATTCTGCCTTTCTCTGGATGAAGTGAAACTGCTTGTGACGTACTGATGCTGAAATTGATACTGGTTATACAATTACCCTCATGCATGACAGACCTTAAAAACCCTGATAAGCTTTTAGGGGTTTTCTATTGCATGGATTCTTCGGTGATATTTTCTATCGTGAAAATATTTCATTTGTTGGTCTTACCACTGAAACGATATGCCCCAGGGAAATCTACTTTTGAAAAACACGTGGACAGATAAATGATCCAGTTTGACTGGTAAGTGCAGTTATATTTCTGATTGATTGCTTATGTTCGATTTAATTGGATCGAAAGGTGTTTTACAAAGTTAGAAGAAAGCAGGTTTAACAGCACATTTCGGCTATCTCTGGTTTCCTATAGTTACTGAGAGAGTTAGGATGTTTGTGATCACTAATGTGTATAGCCTGTATATCTGAAATATTGTTTTCTATCTGTTGTGACGTAATATTTTCTCGCTTTTGAGTTTGTACTGCGTTTAGAAAGCAACTAGGGCACGTTTGCTATCACAGCCATGTTTTTATGAAAACTTTCTTATCCAAATTAGTTTGGTCCAGATGTATCTGCAAGTTACTGGGTCAGGGTAGTATGGATGGTCAGGGTCATAAAAATCGCTGGGACGTTTCTTCCTAGAACTTCTTTGTAGGCAAGTAAAGGATACATATCTGGAAAAGGAGGTTTTGTGTGCATAATTGGTTTTTCATTTCTTGTACTTCTACGACCCCCCGTCCTTGTCGTCGTCGGTCTCTCATTAAACTCTAAATATTCTAAATTAAATAAATTAAAGTGACAATTTTGCTCTAACGAGATATCTTCCCACTTGATCTTTTTTAAGTTTTTGATCCCCTTCATGTGCCTCAAAGTACAACTTATTGTTAAACCATAAATTGTTAATAAACTTAGTGGCGTTTTAGGGCCTAAGTGCTAGGATTCAAATAATGTATTGATTCGTCATCACTGAGAGCATCAGCAGTTACGGTATATGTTTCCTTTCCCATTCTCCTTTACGTCTTTATGATTACATTCTATGGTCTCTTGCTTGATAAAAATTCCGGGTCACAGACCAAGCTAAAATTGCATCTGTATTTTATCAGGCACCATTCAATACTTCCCATCACACCTATTACAATTAAAAACGTAAAACAAACAAAATTTATCATGACGCTGAAATTGTAAATTCCAAACCTATGAAACAACACCCATACAGGATGAAACCTCTCAAACAGGAATACTTGAAAAAAGAAATTCAGTATTTGCTGGAAAATGATTTCATAGAGGCTAGTAAAAGTGACTTGAGTTCACCATGTATGCTTGTTCCGAAACTAGATAAAACTTTCCGCATGTGCACGGAATATTGAAAAGTGAACAGTGTGACTAAAACAGATTCATTTCCATTGCCCAGAATCGATGATAAAATTGGAGATGCAAAGTATGTCACCAAATTTGACCTTTTGAAAGGATTTTGGCAAATTCCACTGACGGAAAGGGCAAAGGAAATGTCGGCATTCGTGACTCCAGATGGACTTTATCAACATAAATTGATGCCGTTTGGGCTGAAGGGTTCGCCAAGCACTTTTCAACGTTTAACGAATATGATTACCTCTGGTTTAGATAATTGTGATGCTTACATCGATGATGTCATCATCTACAACGACACCTGGAAAGAACATTTAGCAACAATTCGGAAATTCTTTGACAGACTCACTGATGCAAGTTTGACAATTTATCCAAAAGTGAGTTCTGCAGTGCTTGTATAACATTTCTAGGACATATTGTGGGACATGGACAAGTTAAACCTATAGATGCTAAGGTCAAGGCTATCTCTGAATTTCCTGTGCCTGTCATTAAAAAGCAACTGATGCAATTTTTAGGTATCGCTGGATACTATCGGAAATTTTTTACCAATTTTTCCATAATTGCTGAATCGCTGACAAATTTATTGAGCAAGAAGACCAAGATTCATTGGACTGAAAAATGTCAGGAGGCTTTTGATAAGTTAAAGGCCATACTTAAGAGTGCACCAGTTCTTACAGCTCCAAGTTTCAATCATTTAAACTGTCTGTTGATGCAAGTGATGTTGGGGTTGGAGCAGTGTTAATTCAAGAAGATAAAAATGGTGTTGATCATCCAGTGTGCTATTTTTCTAAGAAATTAAATAAGCACCAAAGAAATTATTCAACAATCGAGAAGGAATGTTTGGCTTTGATATTGGCATTACAACATTTTTAAGTTTACATTAGTTCAGCTCCTTCTCTGATTATTGTGTTTAGTGATCACAACAACCCCCTTACTTTATCGGCAAGATGAAAAACAAAAATCAGAGATTATTAAGGTGGAATTTGTTGTACAGGAATATAATATTGACAACAGGTACATCAAGGGAAAAGACAATTTAATAGCAGTTGCACTTTCCCGTGTATAGAAATAATATTTCATGTATACTTTGTATCATTCATAAGATTTATTCTTATGTTATTGTTTTTTTCATAAACCTATGTACAATTAACCTATGGTAAAAAGAAAGCTTTATTATATAAATCTTTCTTTTTCTTTCATGGGGGGAAGTGTTATGTATATGTAATTTAATTAGTTGTTTGTTAGTTTAAATTTTTTTACAATTCCATTACATGTTATTGTAATGTAACTTTGTTTACTGGATTTGACATTGTCCAGAAATTCAGTTCAGTTCTGTTTGACCTCACATTTTTATTTTACTGATAAACAGCCAGTAATAGAAACACTGTATCCAGTTTCTGACCTTGATTCAGAACCAGTGACAGTTGTGGTAAACAACTTTATTTTATTTAAAATTCTTTCTCATAGTAAGAATTGTTAAGTTGAGTCAAGGCCATACCTGGAGGACGTGATAAGAAACACGTATTTATTGTTAAAAACTTCTAGAAAGGTGACCCTCATCCGGGAATCTGTTTTGCGTCTTAAATTAGTGTTTAACTGTTGTCTTGAGAGAAGATAATTCAGTCGGGCTCCAAACATATCTTGTGACCAGTTTGATTTGAACTTTTATGTTATTGAATTTCAAGTGATTATTTTTCCTGGTAATACAAGTGCTCCTACAAAATTTATGGACAAAATATTTATTGAAATTTATTCGGAATTCAACACTGGAATATTATTTTCTGTGATTCAACAAGGAACTGTTGACACAACAGCACTTCGCAGGTTACAACAGACGTCATCACCTTCCATTTTACGTTTCATCGGGACTCGAACTCAGATTCATTCAGGACTTTTGTAACAATATGATTTCTATTTTATATTTCTTGGACTAATTGTGGATTTGATTCCTAAAACTGCAAGTTCCTTTACTCATTTTTACCTTGATTTTGTAGGGAAATAAATTATTTGTTAAATTTTACAAAGCTTGTTGTCTTCACTCTTTTCTGTTACGTTTTGCAAGAGCCTAGGTACGTAACAATATATATATATATATATTCCGACAAGTTAAATCATGCAAATGAAGCTGAAAATATGTCACAAGATTCTGTTCAAAACGCTTAATAAATATTATATTTAGTTTCAGACTGCTTCTTATACTAGCTCTCCTGGCCGTGACTGACTGACCACCCCCTGGAAATTCTGATCCCCCCTGCACAAAGTCCTGACCCCCCCCCCCTGCAAAAAATCCTGCGGGCGCCCATGTATACCAAGAAAAAAAGGTGAAAAGGTGAAAATAGAAAATAGGACTTACAGTTTGTGAAGACAATCAAAACATTTATCCTAGTACTGAAAAAATACAAGTCCTATCACTAAATAGTTTTAACTGAATCCAGGTTCGAATCTTGACGACGTTCCAAGATGGAGGATGATGACGTCAGGTGAAGTCTTGATACGAATGTCAAGAGTTCCACGTTGAACCACAATTTGTAATGTTCCAATTTAGAAGAAATTTCCACTGAATGTTTTTGTCCTAAAACTTTTATACAAAGGAATCCCTTGTATAGTTCTCCAGGGAATGAATTATTATATTCTAAAAAATAGATGAACTTCTGAACAAGCTGTCATCTATGAGAAAACATCTCGAGCTCCAAAGATGTAAAAATACAACTCTTTACGGCACCTCATAGAAATATATCCTTCTTCTTGAAGGTATAATATACGACTGAATATTTCACGGGGATCTGAGTATTTTAAAACTGAACTAAGATGTCATTTCAGGCGCGCACGATGTAACGCGTGGCTATTTCATCATCAAATAGCGCAGTAAACAATGCAATTACACGTAGGCCAGAAAATGACCTTGGCAATAACCAATCGTTTTCGCGTAGTGTTTACTGAATCGAGAAACCATGGCATGTTAAAATCGTGCTTATGCGAGTCATACAACGTTTTATATAAATACACTATCTCTTTCAAAAATATCAAATCCCGTGAAAATAATCATACAATGAAATGTAATGATACAAAAATAAAAATAAAAAAGAATTTAAATTTAACACACAAGTAATTAAATTACATATTCGTAACTATATATATATATATATATATATATATATATAATGTATGTCTGTGTGTGTGTGTGTGTGTGTGTGTGTGTGTGTGTGTGTGTGTGTGTGTGAGCGAGGAAGATATATATGTAGATACCAAAGTAGGTAACCCGGTATGTGTGCACGTAGATAGGTAGCCGTTCTTAAGCGAGTAGGTAGATCGATATACAATTCCATGTATTTTATAGTCGTGCATACTAGTATTTTTCCGTCCTTTTCTCACTGGAAATTTTGGTTCGGGTTATTACAGATAAATCTCATTAATCATCTTATAACCTGACTGGTACTAGTAAAATATTATTAATGTTATGTAAAAAAATATAAATGATTCAAAACTCATAAATAATTATAACTTATAAATCTACAGACAATAAATGCTCTAAACTTTCTGTTTTTAAAAAATCCATTTATCTTATGTTAGGTAAGATTGCAAAACCCGGTATTACACCAATAAAAATAACAGGGTTGATATCGTACGAAATCAGCATATTGAGTTACCCAGGGATTGGCAGATGAATGAAGATTTTTATTCTGCCTCTTTTCCAAGTTATTCGAACATGCAGTTTTCAAGGTAAGATAACATTGTCTTCCTGGCTGGGAAAATGTCAAGCTTTTTTGCGTTATCTAAAACTTATTCGAGACTCTGTCCGAGAATGTGCTTATTAAAGTTAAATAATCGTAACTGTCTTGATGGCTATTAACCTACCTATTTAACTACTTTGACGCACAGAATCATACATGCATGCAGACGTACATACATGCATCCATACTATAGCGCCTACGTAATGCGTGTATGTATGTATGTATGTATGTATGTATGTATGTATGTATGTATGTATATGTATGTGTGCATGAATGCTAATCACCCAGCCTATGTTATATGTATGTATGTATGTATGTGTGTGTGTGTGTGTGTGTGCGTGTGTGTGTGCTAATCACCCAGCCTATGTTTAAATGAATTTTCACTAATACTAGCAGTTGTAACAGTAGAGGTAATTATTACAGTATGTAGAACATTCAAATGTAAATGAATGAAACAAATGTATTTTTAAATGACCGGTACAGGTATATTCTTCAAGTAAAACAATGTTCATCTCTGTTCACTATGAGGAGCCGCGGTAGTTCAGTTGATACTTCGTCGAATTCGTAATCAAGGGGTCATGGGTTCGACGCCCGCCAAAGCTATCAAGGGCCTGCTGCCTCGGTCTGTCATTGTGAGAGGCATTCAGCTGTGATTTCCTCGGCATTATATAACATAACGCTATGATATAAGTGCCGTTTAAAAGCATAATCGCAAAATACTACTATTCCGTTAATCAAGGTAACGTGGATCAATGCAACAAAATTCAAGGGAAAATGGGGAATTGCGTTGAAAATCCTTGCAAACACTACGCACTATCTCTGCTTCTCTGTATATCTTACCTACCTACCTACCTACCTACATACATACCTACCTACCTACCTACATACATACATACATACACACATACACACGCACACACAAATATACATATATGTGTGTGTGTGTGTCTGTGTGTTTGCACTTACATGCATAAATGCATATGTACGCCTAAATCTCTACATACCGGTCTTAAAACAAGAATTGCCTCTTTCAAAATCAACGTTCATCTATAGAAGATGCAAAGTTAACGGACAAAAATATATGATAAATAGCGGACGAGATTATTTGCCTCCCATTCCTAAAACAAGTAAAACAGTTGTTTTTTTTTTATGTTTCCATACCGGACTTGTACAAGGAGATTATTTATTTCAAAATCTACATTCATCAACTTTAGATACAACAACATATGATAAATAGGTTACAACATTTTATACCGTTGATAATACAAGTAAAGCCGTTTTTTATGGTTCAGTATCAGGTAATGTTATAATTATCAAACGGAGAGCTGTGAAACAGCTTCCGGTTACATGTTTTTCTCGTTTCACGAAACCTCATCGGAATGCTTTAGTCTTCAGATATTCGTGGTGAAATGCGTGCTACAGGAACTATTTGGAATGATGAAAACCACCAGAGCGATTTAATAATGTACCATATCAATGCTATGAAGAGTGAAAACGCATGTTCAGGCTTTTTTTTGGGGGGGGGGGGAGGGGGGAGACTAGCAAAGGAAAGGCGCTTAGGTCTCACTGGAGAGTTTCGTATTTTTTAAGGTAGAAGGCATGAACCTAATTATCATAAGCCTAGCATTTATAAATTCACACAGAAGCTAAATCTGTAATGTCGTTTAGATTTATTTTGAGTTAGGCTTGAAAATGGGTTGGCTTGTTTGGTGACTGCCTGTCAGTTAGACTAGCATTGAGGATCAAATGCGTAACTTGGGCTGCAAATGAATAGCCGACTTGGCTTACGTATTTATGTATGTCTGCTACAGAGGTAAATATCTAAAAATCGAGATGGTTGAGGGGTGATGAAAAGTATGCTAATTTGTTATAGTACTAGTGAACTTTATTCATGCATAAGGCACATACTGATTCCTTTAGCTGCCTTGTCACAGGAAAATATTCAAAATAGCTCTTTGCTGTCAAAAATGAATGTAAAAAAGAGGAGTTGGTGGCAGTGTTGGTCCAGTATAAAAGCCACCAGTTGTATAAGGAATTAACCTGATTGCCGCAGTCAAAATCTCACATGCATGCTTTCTACAAAAATCATTAGTTTGTTTTTATTTGTATCTTGAGTGTAAAATTATTCTCATTTTTCTGCAAAAGGTCGTTGTTGGATGAAAATTCACCAGATAAACTGTCCAGTGAGACCTTACGACAAAAATACGAAGACTGGTCGTAAAAACCAACGTCTGATTATTTTACAAACAATTCAGACCACTAAGCTCCCCCTCTCCCGTCTCCACCCTGAATACTTTAGAAAAACGTATGAAAAGCAGTGTATTTAAAATTAAACATATTTTTAACAATATGGTTAGTACTATTGAATCTTAAAAGGTTCATTCTTAAATACATAATGGAATAAATTTTAAGGACCTCAAAACTGCACGACGTTTTCTCATGAGGGGACAAATGATTATTTTGCGTGGAAAATGCATGCTCGAATACCTTTAAAATAACGAATTCAAGTGTATTTTCTCAACAAGGAAGTCATGAAAGTTTGACTTCCAAAAGTAGACACTCGAAAACAGTTGACAGGACGTGTTATAGATATTTACATAATTTTTCAGTCTCTCTCCTGTTGCCAATCAATGTGTTCTTTATTTACGGTAACAACACCCTCAGGTTCATTGGTATTATACGTATATGTGGGCTTTAGCAATTACTTATTGTACATAAGTTAGATGGATTTTATTTCTAGTTTAAACATGCGCTATTGGTCTTGCGTTAATTAATTAAGCAAAATGCAAGTTTAATTTATCTTCAAATAGCCTTAAAGGGACCCAAAGCTAAAATATTCATATGATGAGCCCCTCCACTAGCAATTCATAAATGTGGTGATTGCTGAAAATATCACTGATATTTCGTGTAAAACAGACATACCAGCATTCATAATTATGTATCTTAATTGATTAATGTTACGCCTTGGTTCTTCCGTGACTTAATTTGTGCAGAAAGCAGCATTTACCAACATTTAATCATTAATTAACAGCCAGTAAGAAAATACACCTATATAATAGTTCAGAGCATTATATAAGGCGGGTTTGTTACACAACTTTAGATTAGTTGTGTACACGAAATGGCAAAAATATAAGCGTTTCACTGAAGACATGTCAAAGAACAACCATACCGCATGCTGAATTTAATCTTGTAGGTACTTTAGAGAAAGAATGAACATCATTGAGTTTGGTGTTAAAGAAAGGATGCTATTAGGTGAAAAGTTAGAGCGACTCTTCAAAGAAAAGGGTGTAAGGTTGTTTAATGTTTATACAGAAATTGATATGATAACAGCAACATTCAGTCTCACCAAAGCAACTTCGCAAATCGTTTAACAGGAAAACGAGAAATAGATGGCAGCGGCGGTGCTTTATTCGCTGAAAAATTTAAAGTAACTATGAAAACTATTGTTAACCCTCTGTTTTAGTTAGAGAATAAGCAGTAACATTGTCTGGTATCCTTGGTGGTGTATAATGCTGTCCTTTTCCATGAAAATAAATTGTTGATATGCTTTTGCTATCATTTTGTTACTTATTGCATTAATTAGCTTCTTGTCTGCAATTATCATATAATGGTTAAGGATGGTTAATCAGCTTACAACTTTAGTAGTAGTAGTTTTCGAAAGTAATACTATTAAATGTACACGAAGTATATTTATGCAAAAATCATATTTAATTATAACTGATAAATCCATAAACAGTATATGTTGTATGTTGCTGTGTTTTTCAAACAAGTCAATTTAACTTATGTTTAAGAATGATTACAAAAG
>JAECUM010012290.1:0-28365 GCA_016617855.1 Megalonaias nervosa
TCAGAAATATTTTTATTATAAATCTGACTCAAAATATATTTTTACTTTTATCTGATTCAGAAATATATATTTATCTGATTCAGAAATATTTTTATATTTATCTGATTCAGAAATACTTTTATTATAATAAAATTTTATTTTTTATGAGATTCAGTCAGATTTTCTAAATTTGATGGGTAAGTTACCTAACAACATTGTGACTTTGATCAGATTTTCTAAATTTGATAGGTAAATTACCTAACAACATTGTGACTTTGATCAGATTTTCTAAATTTGATGGGTAATATACCCATCAAAATTGCGAATTCAGTCAGATTTTCTAAAATATTTTTATTTTTATTAAGAAAATATACTTTTATTTTTGTTCTGATTCAGAAATATTTTTATTATAATAAAATTTTATTTTTTATGAAATTCGGTCAAATTTTCTGAATTTTAGGGGTAATTATACCCAAAAATATTGCGAATTCAGATTTTCTGAATTTGACGGGTAATATACCCATCAAAATCGTTGAATTTAGTCAGATTTTCTAAAATATTTTTATTTTTTATAAATATTTATTCAGAAATATTTATTAAATAAATAATTTATAATATAAAAAATAATGAACCACGAAAACATCACATCAATTATTGCTGCTATTAAGCAATTACAACACAGCGGTATAAAAACATCTGATGAGCTTGATCCTGAAAAATTAATGAGTGATTTTGAATCATTACAATTTCGGAAGTTAGAGATAGATATACGTTGCCCTCCGATTATATTTTCATAAAGTTAATCCAGCAGGCGATGTTACGATCGCTGGCAGCAATCACGGATAAGCAGGTGAAATTATTTGTTCCTCTTTCACGTTCAATCGAAAAGGTTAGGTCAGAATTACCTCACGAATACGAAACGAAAAGAATTGTACACGCTTGTATAAAACAGCTGAGAGATATTATGTCGATGACGGAAGAGTTACTGGCTAAAGATAAAGACGCGTGTGACTAATCATAGTGAAAGTAACCATAGAGACGTTGTCGAAACTAATAGTGTCACCTGTAACGTTGTGCCAGGATAATTCATTTCTGATCCTGATAAAATCACGGGGGTAAAAAAAAATATTTTATCCTTGACTAAGTCCTTGATGTTGTCAAGGGACATATTTTTTGCTTGATGTTTTCCGTAACTATGTTACGGCGATGACGCCGATGACGAAGTCATTGTGAGCGTGAGATCTTACGATGACGTTCTACGAACGCACATACAAGTTTACATTTAACGTCTCTGACCTGAGATCGAGCAAGTGGAAATTCTGGTCAGTAAGTTTGAAATGTATCCGCGATAAGAGTGGATTATAACATTTTAGATAAACAACATTGATTGGTTCTGATACAATTAAATAACCTGGTGGACTTGAGGTGTAAATGAATACAGAATTTATCCCAGCTGGGCCTGATTGGGTTTTTCAGTGTCAACTTGATAACTACCATCGATGATACCCGGTGAAACATGACGACCACCACCGTATGGATCGTTATTGTATCGGAGAATATTTTGCGGTGGGGTTACATTTCTCCACGACTCGACGATTCTAGGAAAGTTTTCTCTGGCGATGCTAATTAATGATCCTTTTAATTTATCGACATCGTGTTTTTCGTAAATTTTATTAAAATTTTCAGTTAGGCTTATGAAATGATAAATTCTATTTTCTGATTTTATTATATCTACACCGATCAATTCTCGAAGATTTTTTATTACAACTCGTTTAACATAATCGAAATCAAATAACACTTGGTTCAGATACTGGATTGATTCTATAATATTTCTTTTTATGTCTTCGTTGTAATGCTGCATCAAATCAATGATTAAATTTTTTGCATCAACAAATATTCTGTGGAATTCATTTGCCATTGCTGGTAATGTGATATCTTCAATTTCTTTATTATTCAGCTCTCTTCCTACTCCTAAACTACCTGGGGGGGGGGGGACCTCGGTCAATAAATCAGTAATCTTTTCCTGTCCATCAATAAAAAATTTATCAACTGTCCAAATACGATGACTTCGATAACTCGGAACTTTAATAAATTTATTCTCCGTTGTCAGAAATTCGTTCAGTTGTGGTTCCGGCGATAGTGTCGCTGACATCACAGGTTCAGCCTCCGGCCATCCTAATACTGATCTGATCGAAGATTGATAAATGTCAACGGCATAATCCGGTGATAATATTTCAACGGCCGAAGACAGTGTTGGCTCGTGAACAGTAATGGCAATCTTTGATTCTTTTCCTGTGATGGATTTAATTCTGCGCTAGAATTCTTCATTGATCTGTTCTCTTTGATAACTGCCCGTTGGAATACTAACTACTTGCCAATCAGGAGTTCCATCGGGTTTGTTTTTATTTGCAAATACTAATGAATTATTAGGTTGTAGTCCACCAAACGAATTTGACCTAATATTTGGCCAACTATAATAAACTCGTAATTGCTCCAACGCTATCTCGGATGCTGGAACTGCAGTTGGAAAATTAATGCTGAATTCGGGCGAATATCATTGTGGTTCTTACCGGAGCAGTATTAGTGACGATCTGTTGTAATAATTCCTGTGATGTCATTATTATACTATTATTGTTTTAAATCCTGTTCAGGAATTTTTTCATCAAATGCTTCATTGTAGATCTTTATTATAATACTGAATTCTTCGTCAGATATTATTCCATCATTAAGCGACGAAGAAATCATCAATGATAATTTAGAGTATGCGGTCGTTGCTGTGTGTAATTTCATCGTGTACTCGTTCAATTTTTCATTCGTGCACGTATTTATCTTTTTCGCGATAATATTAAATATTCCAGCGATCGTGGTTGACGATGAAACAATGATTGTTACAACGATCGGCGCTGTCATCGTCAACGTTGATAATACTAAGCCGGTTCCAGCAACAATCGCGGAAACCGAATAAACGATGATATCAACGACAACCGCACGTCTACGATATTTCTTTATTTTTGCTGTATAATCATCAATGATGGTTTTTAATTTATCCTGCCATGTTGTTACTTGATCGTATCTGTATCGCTGAACGTCTATCATTATAATTTACTGAGTGTTTCAGCTACAAATTCCAGACACCACCAGTAAGACGCCGAGGTTAATTTTTTTATCAGATGGTTCCAGTATAAATTCTTCTTCGGCATCTTTATTTAACACTACAGACACAATTCCAGAAAAAGCATCGATTGAATGACGCCATGGAAATGTAGTAAATATCCTAAATTTTTCTTTACTGAATACGGACAGCCTGTACACGCCAGTGACCTCCGCGGTATGTTTGATAGTGTTATCGCTTGGTGTCCATGTTGATGATCCTGATGATACTGTGTGCACGATATTGCTAATCGACGACTTTGTCGTTGCGTGTGGTATTTTAATCAGATTGGTTTTATTGACGATATTAGGAATTCCATTGACAATATCGCTGAGTTTCATGTTAACGTCGGCGAGTTTAATATCAACGTTTGGTGGACTTCCAAAAAATTAATTAGTGGTTCTGTTTACGTTTCTGCGAAAATTCATAAACAGTTGTACATGATTAAAAAAATTCAGTTCTAAGTGTGATCATTCCATCATTGATCGTCGACAACGAAGTTGTCATCAGAATATTGTTATTATCGACATATTTTTTTGTTGCAGCGTCGAGATTATCCGTCGGTTCTCCTACATTAATAATTTTGTTGTTGCTCATGTTGATGACGCCAACGATGATATCACCGGCTTTTAACACTCGTTCACTTATGCTATCTCTGATCGACGACGGACTAACAACACTAGGAACAAGTTTGCCCTCTTTGTCATATACAGCAACAAGACCTTCTCGCGATAATTGATTACGAATAATAATATCATTGATTGAAATATTACTCGTCTTCAATTTTCCTTCACGGTTTTGAAATACAACGTTGGCAAGATTGAGCAGGTCAGATAATTCGTCGCTGATCTGTTTTGTTGCTCGCTTGAGTAAGTCTTCACCTGGTGCTTGTTGAGGTTTGGTTTTAGCTGATCTTCCGTAAATATCTACCATTATATGATTAGCGATTATTTAAATCTCCGGACGTTGTCCGGACGCTGTCACGGCACTCGTATATTCGTGTACAGCCTTATGAGGTGGTTTCGTTGATCTTGATACAGCATCAAGTACTGCTAGTGCTTCACGGCCACATATCGGCGGATCGGTTATTGTTTGTGTTGGTAGCGTTGAATACCAGATTGGAACACTCTGAAGTCTGTCGATATATTTTAAAAATTCTTTTGGTGGCGCCAACCCATACGAATCGAAATAAATAATTCCACGTGGATCAATTGCATATGCAACCCAGTGAGTGCCACAACCAGAGCTTTTGTCGAGATTAATAATATCTGTTTCTTTCAGATCTGGATTTTTCGGTAATTGATCACGCATAAAAACACCTCTGAAATTTTTGATATTTAGTTGCTTAGCAGCATCAAGTAATTCAAAGTTAGACATCGGAAAAATCAGCGAGTCCCTGGAAGTCTTAGACCCTTTCCTTTTTTTAAATTCCTCGTCCAGTTGCTTTCTTTAATGCCATTCCAGCAGCTGTTCCAACTGCACCTAACGCAGCAGCTTTTGCAACAGCTGGAGCGGAAGCAGCTATTAACGCTGGGATAGCTGCAAGAAGTGGAAATATCCACCAGTCTTAACGATGTCGCTGATAGCACCCACAGAAAGATTTACTCGCATTTCTTTGTTGGATTGTTTTGATTCGTTGAATTTCTTAAACTGACGTTCGGTCAACGATAATTTATTTGCACCGCTCATTTGTTCTTGTTTTAATGATATTTTTATTCCACATCGCTTCGCTGATGCTGACTGAAGTCTTTTAATCTGACTAGGAGTCAGACTGACACTAACATGATGATATAACATTTATGATATATTTCTGACTTCTAAATTAACACTTACATATTTTCTACTGGAGCATCAATAACTCTCATTCGTCCAATAACACCTTCAAGTAACATTGTTTTATCGCTGAGTATAACGGCGATTGCTCTATAATTAGGAATTTCTCAAGCATCTCTGTTAACACGAGCTCGAAAATGTATGTCAACGACAGACTGTCGAAACAAATCCAAATGTTCCAGCGAAAAGTAATAAATCTGGTACAGTGTTGTAAAATCTACCTGTGATATTTGTAAACCAGTATCAATATTTTGATCACGTCCCATAAACGACATTAACCGATGATACGCACGCGCTACATGATTTAGCTCAAAATTCAACAAAATATCCTCCGATGGTTCTTGATGTCCGTTTATTCTCAATGAAACCTCGGAAACACCGAGTTTGTCAAATATCACAGCGCTACTCGTTTGATTATTTACTCGTGCAGCTTTTTGAAGTGCAACGAATATATGTCGCGGCGCAAAGATACCCCGCTGTGATGCTATGTGCCACATAAATAAACCATTGATTGTACTTTGAACAGCATCTGTGGTTGTTGTTAACCATGATAACGTCGACTTACCGCCGCTGCTCATGAAAGCGAGTAACCGATCTTCTTCAGATATCGCTGGAGTCATTACTGGCATCCACAATGAAAGTTTTGTCAGAATTACCTTACCAGCATCACCGGCGGGTCGCCAGATTGCATCATCGTCTGTAGCTTTTCGTACGAGTACAATTGTATGTTTGGCTCCAAAAATGACCTTTCGTACGTGTCTGCAGAATCCAAAAATATGTGATAGTGGAATCGAACAAGAAAATCTTCTGCTTCTACCCTGCAACATTTTTCGACGTGTTAAAAATCCTAAGTTGTAATCTAGATCGACATTAAAAATCATACTTTGCACATCCACGTCGGCATTTCTAGCAAACTTTCTTGGTCGTCCTATTTCATACTGGTTGTATTCAGGATGATTAGAAGTATCCTTGTAAAACATCATTGATGGACCAGCTGATCTTGAATAATCGTCGCTGTATCTTGCAAGACCAATTATCGTCGTGGCAACGTCAACATCTTTTTGAATCGACGCAATATTTCTTCCGTCGATCATGTATGTGGCACTGTTAAACAACGCCATGATGCCATTATTAACAAAACCAACACTAATATCAGCTCCGTATTCAGTATTATCTGTTTTTAAAATTTCACCTTCCACTTCAATGAATGCTTCAGCGGGTAAGAAATATCTACTTGTATCTTGAACTTGTTATTCGATTCGTCCACGCTGATTTGGCTGTCCTGCGTCGTAAGAATAATATTGATAATCGCGTACCGATTCATGCTTGAGAACTGGCGCATCCACGTCAAATGCGGGATCAGGTACACCTTTGAACATGTTATGTTATTAGTCATCGTCCAATACGAAGACAACTTCCTGCCATCAGACTTGCTGCTAATTTTTTTTTTTCCTTTTCATCGGCTAACTCTGCTAGTTTTTGATTTGCGGCTTGATTTATTATTTTACTAACACTTGCAGGCATCACTTCAGTACTGGCTGAGGTTTTCGTCGTATTAATCGTGCTAGTCTATCCTTGATTGCTGAAAATGCTTTACTGGCGACGTCGCCGGCAGCACTGATACCTTTTTCACGAACAATGTCAATAGCTTTCATGCCTAATTGCTTTTCAATCGATATTGCTTTTGGGGTTATCCTTCTAAATAAACCCTGAACAACATCACCGAGTCTATCTCCGTAGAATTTTTTGTATACAGGTAATCTTGAATTTACCACCCTGACCATAGTTGGTCCACGTTGAGCAACATGTATGATCATCTATTATAATAATTATATCTAACTGCTTAATCGCTGTAATAATCATCGGCAGTTTCATTAATGAGTGACCCATACACGTTAATATCCTTGATGCCGCCTGTAAATAATCGTTGACAAATAGCAGCTGCTTCATTAATAATTTCTGGAGAATTATTACCGGCTCGTTTTCCACCAATCAGAATTTCTAATCTATCCACGTCGGCAAGGACGTTGTTGGGACAAGTAACAAGACCACTTCCAGTTGTACTTGTATTAATACCTTTTCCAGTTGCAACTGAAACATCTTGATCTTCTTCTAATTCCTCAATTATTGGTTGAATAATTGTTCGTGGTGAATAATGACGTCGTAATTTTCTAGCACGAATAAATGTTTTATTAATATATTCGACATACTCAGGATCGTTTTGTCGAACAAATCTAAGATCTTTGTTTATACGATATACCCATCTGTACCATTTTCCATGATCTGTTATTTCCTGACTATATTCTGTTTTTAAATAATCGCCCTTATCAAAAAAACTTTTCGCAGCAAATTGATGTAAATCTTCGCTATTAATAGATCGAATATATTCGATAGATCTTGGATACAATTTATTGAACATGTTGGTCCTGATTCTTGGTCTTATTAGTTCTGGTTGTGGTTGTATTTGTTCTCTTATTTCACCGATCTCAGCACGAGTTTTGTCGATACCCTCGAGTATTTCTTGAATTGGTTGAGCAGCAGCTATTTCGGCAGGAAGTTCTCGTAGAATCTTTTTTGTTTTCTTAGGTCGCTCTGCTATTTTTCCAGTTGCTTCAGCGGTTTTCTCCAACGCGGGAAGAATACCTTTAGTAGTCTTTGTGACAGGTTTAAATAATTCTTCTGCGGCTTCTGCAAATCCTTCTTTGAGATCTTGACGCGCTTGTAATTTTTGTTTAACAGAATCACGGACGGGTAGATATTTCTTGATTGCCTCTAGTCGCTCTCGAGCTAGTCTAGCTAAGTGTAGTTCTCCAATCATTACTGATATAACAATGATTTAATTACAGCAGCAGAGAGGATGGACTGACAAAAAAAAAATGAGTGTGAGACGCAAACAAAACAGGCCTAAAATTTGAAAAAAATAGGTCAACGAACGAGTAACAAAAACGAACTAACCCGTCGATTTCGTTATTGTGGCCTGTTTACCGCAACAGTGAAATGTGTTCGGTTAGCGGATTCGGTTTAGCGTTATTGACCTTATTTTAGCTCTTCGTAGGAACCTTTATTTTTGCTAACGGACCCTCGGAAAAAATTGTAGGGTCCACCCTCTCTGCTGCTTAAGGGATTGATCTTGACAGGTGTTTGATTTGTGTTCATACAGGTGATAGTATTGTTTTAACCAATGAAGCCGCAGTTTGCTGTCAGCACAGTTTTGTTCTATTGTATTCTTTTCTTGTGGAGGGGGTGAGTGTAGGGGGGCGTATTTGTAGAGGTTACTCCGCAAAACTAAATGCCTACAATCTGCAAAATTTGACAGCCAAAAACACGAATTTAGGTACCCACGAACATGTCTTTTTTGTCTTTGAATTTTTCATACAAAACATGATAATCGAGTCCACAGAACAAATGATAATACAGCAGCAGCAGGGAGGGCGGACCCTCCGTACTCGTTTTGGTATTTATTTTGTAAAATCACTGATTCTATGCTAATTTGTCCGCTATTGTGCTGCGCTACTGTATATATAAATTTCCATAGACTGTTTGTTTACTGAACACGATACAGTCATACTGGCAGTCCACCTTCCCTGCTGCTCTGGGGAACCCAAATCCTCCAAGCGTTAGTGAAATCAAATCCAATACAATGCTTGTACAGTGAGCAAAAAACGCGGCGGTCCTGCAGCACTAACAATAGTGCCTGCGGCCCTGGTATTGTGTACAGGTATCGGCAAAATACTTCCGCCGGCCGACCGCCTTGCGTAAGTTCATTAAACGACCGACCGTGAGAGCTAGTTTTAAGTTAGTTTGTTGTTGTTATTTATGTGTGTCAAGCGGGGGGGGGGGGGAGCGACAACTTCTCCGGCCTTAAAGTGCATTTTTTGGTTGGGCTTGTTGTAGAGACGACAAGTGAGTGGAGGATAAAAATAAATGCGGGTTACTGTCTCAACCAATGCGATACCTCGATCTGGGGTCATGTAAATTTATCGTGACAAATCCATCTAGGGTCGCTTGAGTGTGTGAAAAAAGTTTTTTAATTTGTTCATATCCATGTCACCGGAGCAACAAGTCTGATAAATATTTCGTAGCGTGTGTGTATCAACCCCATTAAATACAGCCAGAAGGTTGCAGTTATCTCTGATGGCTTTAGGTATTCGAACATATCGCTGAGTAACATAAATTACATCCGTGTTTTTATGTCTGCCTCGAGAAAATATTCGAGCTGGATTTGCTTGTTTGTCTAACATCACGTCGTCATATACCACCAAATTATTGACAACTAATTAATTAATCGGCTACAGTCTCCCTCGCATTATTATTAAAATCCCTCAACACACTGTAGCATCGTTGGTCATCCGCTGACGGCGCCACTAAATATATCTTATCCCACTTACGCCATCTCAGTATCATGCTGAGTAGCAACTGAGTCTTTCCAAACCCATATGGCCCTTTAATAATTGCTCGAATAGAGTTTGGTAATGCTGGATGGTGCTTGACTGGTTCTGTTTCTAGTGTCGCCTAGAAGTCAATGACATCCATATTAATAACAAATATGACGAATAATATGAAATTAATTTGTGTTCGGTGCAAGGGATTTACTGATACCAGTGAATTAGCAACAAAAACGACGTGTAATAAAAGGCGTGCACTTACAGGCAAGTGTGTGAAATGTGGCACAAAAAAAACAACCCAAGTTTATTTCGTCTCGTGAGAAGTTGGGTGGTGATATCGCTGCTTCACTTGGAAAATTACCAGGGACTCCATGGGCTAAGTATCCTGCCGATAAACATACTCCTGGGTATAATTATTGCGGCCCTTGAACCCGACTTGATATTCAACTCGATGAGCGAAATCAACCCAAACCAGGAGAGTCTCCAGTGATCAGGCGCGTCATGTTCATGATGTCGCGTATAAAAGTCCAGATTTACAACAACGACATATAGCAGACGTGAAGTTGATACAGACACTGAAGTCAGTAAAAAATAAACATCTGCGAGAATCACTAGCTAATTGGTAGATAAGATCCGCGATGAAAGTCAAATTAGTGTTAGGGCTGGGCAATTAATCGGACGATAATTATTATTAAAATGGAGTCAAATTATTATAGCCCAAAGGGATACTGGAGGGGTAGGGCTGCTATTAGTAAACTTACTGGCGCTGCAGGTGTTACGCATGCTCTTGCTGCAAATTGGTTAGCACGACAGGCAATATAGCAAATTTATCTACCAGCCCCTAAACAAATTCACTATGGACATTTTGATGTCAGTACCCCCAATGAAATTCATTAGGCAGATATTTTGTTTTTACCGCATGATACTATTAAAACACCTAGATGTCATCAATCCACTAGCGGATCACGCACGTACAAATATGCATTAACTGTAGGTACAAAGAAGCAGAGGCGTTATCAACTAAAACAGCAACCGAAGTTGCATCTGCGTTTGAACGAATTTATCGACGAGGACACTTGAACTGGCCACAGTTATTACAGGTTGATCCTGGCAAAAGAATTTCTTGGTGCAGTAACATCGATGATGAAACAATATAATGTCACAATCAGACGAGGACACACTGCGTTACATCGTGATCAGGCAATCGTTGCACGATTTAATCGAGCACTTGCTGAGTGATTATTTGGATATCAATACGCACAAGAAATTTCCACTAACACAAGATCTTGTGAATGGGTTACAAGACTGCCAAGTGTGATAGCCGCATTAAATAATGAAATTACACGTGGAATTTCTATGAAACCCATCAAAGCAATCACGAAAAAACGTATGCAAGCACAACGACATGAATCTCGCTCAAAATAACCATTACTAAGTAATGTGACTGTCAGATATTTATATGAAGCTTGGGAGCTTGAAGAAGGGGGTTAAAAAAGAGCGACTGATCCAGCCAGGAGGGTAACCGCACATAAAATTTCCAACGTGGTAAGATCCACGTGTAGACCTGCAATCTACAAATTAGATTCAACTGCTCCTCAACGTCGATTTGTCAGTGAACAATTACAAGAAATTCCTGAAGATACTCAATTACCATCGTCTTCCCGAAAGTGAAAGGTTCTCTGACCCCCATTCCCAAAAAAGCCAGCGCCCCGAAGTCGATTACACTCAAGACAGTTCAGCATCACATTTTCATGTGTATGGCCACGACTACTGTTAATTCTATCCACTACAAATTGTCTTGGATTATTATTTGAATACTGCTGCCATAACACTACTGCGTAACAGCTCGCACAGTGATTATTTTGTTGCGTCATGGTCGTCGACACATCAAGATCAAACTCGCGTTCGTTTTTCTGTCACATCGCTGATATCCAGCTAATTTTTCCTTATTATATCATCGCCATTGCTCTGAGTTTGATCCTTGTCCACAATGGTGCAATTATCCTGAATAAATTCACGGATAACCCTCCGTAGTTGAGACATTTTTGTAACTCTTGATACTGCTAGATAAACTAAATTTGACCATTCGATACGGTTATCGATGATCCAGATAGTATTATCAGAAATAGTTAATCTCTGTGATGAATGAATAGCTATAGCATATTCTACGGTCCAGCAAGATGCTGCAGCGGATAGTGCTTTCTCAACCACATCTACATCTACATCAACGACAACAATATCATTCAATACAAGTTTTTGTTTCTCATTGGTTCCAGGAATCGATACATCAATATTTTGTTTACGTGTATCTGCTGGGAAATAACACAATGGGACACTGTGGAGGATTAGTTATGGTTGGGGTGGGGTGCTCCCAATATTTTATTTAAACTATTACAGATTTTGGTTGGAAGTTAAATTAGTGAAAGATAGATGTACAGCTCCGAGCCCCCAGTCAGCAATGCCAACGTTTAGATGGTTAAATATACAAAAAGGGTGAAATTCAAGGAATAACAATTTAATAACAATTCAGTAGTCAAATAATTCAAATTTCCAATTACACTCCGTCCTCTTGACCCTTTAATAGCCTATTGCATCAATTGATTAGCAGTGCGAAATTGATTTCCACCTGTCCTTGTATTCTACTCAACTGTGGTATTCTTCTCTCTCCTATTTCTCCCCAATTCCTTCTCCTCTTCCTCCCCGACTTTCTCTATATTCCTTCTCCTCCTCCTCGACTTCTCTATACTCCTTCCCCTCCTACTCCACTTTCTCCTCCAGACTTCTTTTCCTCCTCCTCCACCTTCTCTCCACCGAATAGACTTCTGTCGACTTCGACTGTTTGGCTAGTCTCAATTCCGTCTCCACCTCTTGGAGACTCGGGACTCAACTGAACCAGAAGTTCTCTGTCCCCTAAAAAGCTTCCTGTGAAAACACAAGGACGGTACAGTCTTTTCCCTTAGGACTCTCATCTCACACTAAACACAGCCTATCATCAGATAACGGCTATTAAATTTCTTCGGTCACGCATTCATTCACGTCGAGATACCCATACATTCTTGCATGGGAAACAAACGTCATAATAAAAAGCACGGTATCAATTACTTCTTACACATGCATCAATAAATTAAGTCACGTCAATACATATTCCTAATCCCGTTATACTACACAATATCACAATAATCAGAGGCATTTCTTTACCTTACAACTCATACAATATTCATGCTCTGACCACAAGCTAACAATATACATAATTCAGCCTCGCATCTAATAATTCCCTACATATGCTCAAGCCCATTTCTGAAATACGCATGTAAATGAAACACTACAAAGGTAATTCTACATACTAAACGATCCCAGTAATTAAGTATACATACTACAAATAATTACAATTATGATGCCTAATATTCTGCAAAAATCGAGCAAATAACTTACTGACCTTTTCGAAGCTTCGTCTTTCCTTACAATCTACCTCTAAGTTTTACCACCAAATTCCGAGTGGCTTCTCTCGGAGTAACCCTATTGCTCAACAATCTTCCTAGGGGAAACTAATTTTCATTTACCAGTTCTGAATATTATCATTCGGATTGGAATTGTAATCACACCCTCCATCTCAATTCTGATTGGATATCGTTGTAAGCCGATCCAATCAAACTTAGCGGACAATTTCTCTCGATGAAGCAGAAATAATCGCTGCTGAAGTGAATCACTAACACATTTCCTTGATGCAACTATCAGGTCACTAGGATGCTTTAACTTCCAAAACTCCTCGTTCGTTGTTTATGGAATTACTTTACGCATTTTCGAGCACTAGACCCTATCCGGCTGCAGTCGTATTAATGTTTTAAATTCTTTCAACGACTCATCGATTTTCCTGTGGTCCTCAAGCATTTCCCATAATAATCTACATATTCTTTTAACCAGCGATGTGGTGATTCGCCGATAAAGGGTGGGGGTTGTCTGTGATCGCCGCACATAATAACTGCAATATTTCTCGTCAACAGCCATTAAAGAAACATTTTTAACACGTCTACAGATACCGTGCAAATCTCATCCCAGATAATAATCCTTTGGATATATTTCTCACCCATTCGTTCTGGGGTCTATGCATCTCCCTTCCATCGAAAGAAACTGTGATAGGTATGTAACTTAACCCCTCGTTGTTTCATCTCTCTGGCTAGCCGATGAGTCGGAGGCAGCACAACCATATCATTGTTCAGGAATAGATTTATTGCACGTGTTGTTTTACCGGAACCGCTAGGTCCATTAAGATAAACTGTATTATGCCTAGCAACAGGATCATGTACAGATGGCACTGATGACGGTTGTGACAACTGTGAGTTCCTGTTATATTCAGGAAGCTGATTATAATCTGCAGATTCCGAATAATCAAGTATCCTCTCATTCTTGACTCGCCAACTACCCCAGGGCGTTAACGCCCCAGAAGCATCTCCTGCACTTATATCACATTCATCTAACAATCCAATATTTGTTTTATCGATATAAAATGAATCTGTGGCGACTCTGACCGCTGTAAAAGGAAATCTGTTTATCATTGATATTAGATTTATGGCAACATTCGCTAGCATCGAAGATCTTAAATGAGTATATTGCGGCGAATTCCCATCCCAATAACACACAATAGTACCCGGCTTGGTTCCATTGTTCAAGAATACACTCTCATTTTACGCAAGCGTACCTTTGCTCGTTGTGTCTTTGATTATAAAATCAAGTTCAGCCTCGGCGATAATTAATCGTGTACAACTTCGTCGATGATGCCATGGGGCTTCTTTTGTAAATTTACCAATGATTTTCATACCCAAATCCTTTGCAAGTGACATCTGAATGCCGCCGTTGTGGCCGGATTCTGGCATCCAAATTTGTTTTTGCGGCCGATACGAAATTATTGCCTCACTTACTGTCAGCGATAACAATATCGCCTCATCAAGCATATATCGTATTAATACTATTGGAACCCAGCTACGATCATTTTTTGCACGGTAATCGTTGGGATTTATCTCTGGATTAGTTTTATTAAAATGTCGGCCAAACGAAGCAACAATAAGAGGATGAATCCCCTTAGCAAATTCAAATGAGTCAACACATGCAAATTCTGTCAAATCGAAGTCGGGTAGGGGTCCATTTATCGATACCCTAGTCATCTCATGTGTAGGATACCCAAATCGCTTAAAATATGGTGCACACTCACCCATCTCAAGAGAACTTCCAGGATAGCATGCAACCATGTCAACGGAGATAACTTCGTTGAAATCAATGTGGTATTCCACAACCCTCCATGCCCATACTCGACATACGATCACTGAATATCTTCGAGATATTCTTTCGACGTTGGTCTCCATGAATTTTTCTTCTGGGCGAAATGAGCGATCACAGACGGAACAGTAAAACAATTACTCAGTAATCGTTCTATATCTTCATTGTCGCCGGTATATTTTCGTGCTACTTCAGTCATCGTTGTATGAAGAGATTCAGCACGATAAAGATCGCATAAATAGATGAAATCATCGTTGCTCATCATCACGATGGAACAACCACACAGACACTAGATCAGTTTTACTGGTCTCACGAATATATTCGGATAGATCATAACCAGAATTAGCACATCCGTTGCAACATATCTAACTCATTTATCTCGTGGAAATATTGTTATACTTGACGTCCACGCATGAGCATTATGGTCAATTATTGTGATCGGAGCTCCATTTTTCAAGTATTTAGCGCAGTACAAAACCTCGCCGGTTATTGTTTTAACCGTTATTAATTTCTTTTCTAACTTAGCAATATCGCCAATTGTGGCCCCAATTGACTGCACTTTAGCTTCCCATTGATTTATTTTATCACGTCGTAACGCTGTCAGACCCTTCCCTCGTAACGCATTCTTAAAGTGTTTTGTGATTCTCTGGACAACACAATTTAAAATGCTTCCCTCACCACCCGGGGTCGCTAGCGACCCTCGCATTGATGCAAGCGCGTTAACATCAGGCTCATTTAACGGATAAATAGGATAAACCACTGCAGTCATCGGATATGCTTTCTCGTAATATGGTTTGTCAATCCTAGTTAACATTCCGGGTGTGGAATTTCTATCTAACACGGCAACACCCCATCTCCCGGGGTTTCGTGAATTACGAACAGTGTCACGTTTATCACGGATAATTCAAATTGCATTGCCATTGTCCTTGGACAAGGTGTCAACGACGGCAACGATGCATTTTATTCGGAAATATATCTTTGTCAGTCGTGTAAATAATCTACGGTTTTTGCTGCTCGTTGGTCATTCATAGTAACATCAGTCTGGTGACTAGCACTGGAAATATTGTCGCTGTCTAACGACATGGGTCTGGCTCTTAATGTTGACCATATATGTGTTGCCCCATCACGTCTAAACTCGCTGTTGGTCCCGTGGATACGATCAAGTAATTTTCGCTGACCCCCAGCTGCTAGCACACTACGGTCCACGTCTTCTGAACCCGCTGTTGGGGGTGTCGTTGTCAATCTGTCAAGATCGAATCGCCCGCTCCGAGGGCCAAGGGCCCCGGGCCCGACCGCAGATAACAGTGTAAATCCCTCCATTATATAATTAAGGAAAATATATATCTTTAAATTAAAATTTAATTTAATTAATATACAAATGGCTTGAGCAAGGAATAGTTGCAAATGGTTGCCAATAGGATCCACCACCCCGTGTGCTAAGGCGTGTTACGGCACCCATTGTGCGTATCATATGCAAAGTGTACGAAAGGGGAGTACAGGACCACAACCGTGTTGGAAATGTAACAAGGGGGTCCGGGGAGAGACGATGTTGTGCGTGAATTGTGGAGGCAGAAAATACAGGGCGCTAAAACGGTATTACGATAAGAAAAAAATGACTCCAACAAAAAAAAAGAAAAAAAAACGGCGGTTCCGTTATTAATGCTGGTTATCTCGTGATCACTGCTGGAGGAAAAGTTATTTCTCTCACAGATTTGTGTACGAATGTTACAATGGCTTGATGGAGCGGGGTCTTGTAATTGATCGTATTGATTCGAATCCAAGAAATAATTGTCTGGGAATCCTCAGGCTAATACACAGCGCGGAAATTGTAAAAAAAGAGGTAGCGGGGGCGGGGCGAGGTACCCATGGAGTGTAGTGTCTGTAAATCCACAGACGAAAAAATAGTATTTCCATCGATGTATGCAGCCGCCAAATATTTCTGTATTGACGGATCTTAAATGCGAAGTGTGGCGGAGGGCATAATGAATTCGTCATTGTCAAAGAAACATAATCAGCGAATAAAATTCAATGTTTAATTGTGCACAACAACAACAACAGCAACACTCCACACAGTACGACTTGTGAAAGGGTAGTAACTCCAGGACTCAAAGCGCCCTAACTCTTACAGTGTAATACGTGATAAAACTTGAATGTATTTAATTTTTTTTTAAAATAACTTCTTTAATATATTTTTATTTCAGCTAAAACATATACACGCAATGCAGCGATAATTATAAATTATCTATAGTCGGCAGCAGCTAAAACACTATTGAGTTATCTTCGCCAGGTATTATGGTATTCGTTATGGAATTCAGCAGGTTTCGTTCAAAGCGCCGATAGTCGAGAGGTAAGCGTCGTTGGGAGAAATCTCATGATGTTTACCACTATACTATCGTCGGTATTGCTGGAAGATTTTAACCTGAGGTTACTTATGGGTTGGGACCGCAGGCGAAGCGTTCGAAAGTCAACCAGAAAACGTAGTGATAGTTGACAGTTTGCGCACACCCACCATCAGTCGAACCTGATGGTGATGCGATTTTTGCACCACCTCAGGGGTTTGCCTGGAGGTTGGTGTGCAAAAAAATGTAAGAAATCAGTGCGCGCCCTGTTGATCGAAGAACCAATGAGCGTGAGCGAGAAATTTATGGACAACCTTCTGCATTTCTAGCATTTTGGTTTCGTATCTAGGAATTCCCCGGCGGGCGTGTCCATATGACCATAAATGGAAAGCAGCTCACCCCCCCCCCCACTTCATTCATGGTAAAAATAGACAGTACCCAAAATTACCAGCCAGCGATACACGAAAGATGTGGCCAGAAATGCAATGGAAGAAAATCCAAAAGTAAAAACTTAGCTGCCTAAGCAATAACAGTACGGATGTTGAGCAAATGAGAAAACTCATTGAAAGGGGTGGGGCGGGGTGGAGCCTCCATGAATTGGCACAAACAATAACGCATTGAAGTGCTCCCCATGAATTGGTATATGAACTGGCAATACAACTGGCAATGAACTAATGGCAAAGACAAAAAAAACTCAGCTCGTGCTGTCTATTTTTGCTTTTTAGAATAATAATAATAATGTCTATTTTTTTTTTTATTTTTTTTTTAAATTTTTTACAATGACAACGTGATTTAAACATATATGTATTATTATAATGAATTACGAAATGTTAATACGATTATTTCTGAGACTGAGCGATTAAATAATCCGTCTTCCATGGATGGGCCTACAACAGGTGGAAGCGGGGAAGGAGAGGTATACAACTTAATGAACAAGTTGACCCCCAAAATATCATGGATGAATTTGAAACAATACACGAACAAAAATCCGAGGAGAAATCCAGGGAATATCGGCTTATTAAATTAAATCAGCACACGATGAGGTTATCTCTTGCGCGTGTTGGTGATTCACAAATCCATTTTTTGCCCCACTTGCAACTACAGCTGAGAAAATCCGGAACCGTTATCGGCTGAATATGAAGTAAAAAAAAAAACATAAATTTTAAATTAAGACAGTTAAATAAATGCATGCTTGATCGTGAAACGATTCACTGTAAACAATCCGAAGGCACAGTGCAAAATACTTCTCCAACGTTCCATAGTGAAGGCAAAGCCTATTCACTATGAGGGCCGTTGAAATTCGCTAGCGTGGGAAAGTTGTGACACAGAATACCTGAGATTGGAATGTTGTGTGACCTACTGAGCGGCACCGCGCTATACAATAGAATGCTTTGTATTATTTTATAGTAGTAGTCCCAGTTGTTAATACTGGCTGGGCCAGTCGTTGTTGATTTTATAATTCTCCGAAGTATAAACAAACAAGCCCACATTTTTTGTCGGCGGACAAGCGTCGAGAGGAGGAGGAAGGTGGTGGGATAGAAAAAAAAATAATAATAATAAATATTTTTTAGCCCCCCTTTTTTTGTTGATACGACGAGTATCTTTACACGACCCTACCTTGCACATAAAGACTGAGCGACAGTACTTCATTTCTCGTGTCCAAAAGATGATTATTTTCATCTGTGAGGCGAAAGTGTATACGGGACAACAAATACACTTGATTTACGGAAACGAGAATAATCAGGTGGCCCGGGGGAGCCTCTGGAGTAAAGAAATAAAGAATATATCCTTGTGCTGCTTGTTTCGATTTTTCATCAGCGACTAAGTTGACAGAAATCGCAGAAGTGATCATGACAACACCAGGGGATATATGTCGTCCACCCCCATCTGGGCCGTTATTGTGTTTGAGTATCGTTGCTGAGTCCGCAATTTTCTGCGATGCAGTGACGATAGCAGGAAACTGTTCGTTGATGATGTCGGTGACATAGTTTTTCATTCCAACAATGTCAAATCCGGATAATTTGAAGGCTGGTAGCGCGGTTTCGTTGATATTAAAATATTTGAGAAATTTGTGTTTGTTCCCGCCGCCGCTAAAAGCGTCCGAACACTTCAGCGTATCAATGGACATCTGCACTTGTTCGACTGGCTGCGCTACTGTATCTAACACCGATCGTTGAAACATGTCAGCGTCATCGACCACGGTGTTTACATGTCGTATCGTAGCAATGATTCGCTATCGAAGGTCATCGTTGGGATATTCGAGCGCGTACTGCGCTAACAACTTTCGTAATTGTTGCTCCGTGTGTTTGTGTTCGAGCGAGATTTCATCAGTGAGTCGTCGTCCGGCTATATCAATTTTATAATCTTCGTCGACGTCGTCCCATATGCTAAATATTTTTTGACCCACATACACCCATGAATTGCTCGCAGTACTGCCTGTGACCCTAACCCTGGCAATTCCAGGAATTGTTTTATCGTTACTGAGTTCCCATGCGAGAAGGTTTCGATATTTCGGTGGGGCTATAAATGCTTGCAATCCGAGTGTAGACTCGTCACGTGTTGGTGCTGGGGGTGCCACTTTTGGCCACCTTAACACAGTTCGAATCGATGATTGATAGATATCAACGGCATAATCGGGGGTTGATATTTCTAACGCAGTACTTAACGCTGGTTCGTATACCATCACTACAATTTTAGATTCTTGCCCTGTGATTGATTCAATTCGACGTTGAAATTCATCAATGATTTGTCCGATTTGATAACTGCCTGTGGGGATACTAACAATATTCAAGTCGGTGGTTCCATTCGATTTGTTTTTGTACGCAGATACAAGCAAATTATTGGATGGTAATGCACCAAATGATTTTGATCTAACTTTGGGCTAACTATTATACACTCGCAATTGTGCCAGTGCTATTTCAAGAGACCCACCGTTCGGTGCTCGAAACGGTGTAGGAAAACTAATATCAAATTCTGGTTACGTTGACATCATTGTAGTTGTGGACGGTGCTGTATTAGCAGCTATTTGTTCTAGTAATTTCGAATTTCACGGTCTGCCATCGCCATTTATTATTTTATACACTCCGTTATTCAACGCCGACAATATCAGCGATGATAGTCTGGTGTACGCATGTGTTGCTGTTGATAGAAACTCTGTATACTTATGTAATTTATCAGTCGCGTATGTCGATAATTTCTTGGCTATGATATTAGCGATGCCAGCAACATCTGTTATAAATGCCATATAGATTCCCACCACTGGGACTATCACGTAGGTGGCGGATAATGTACCGATTAACGTCATCGTTCCAGCAACTACGGCTGATGCAGCGTAAACAACAACGTCAATAACCACAATACGTCTACGGTATTTTTTTTTGTTTTGTTTTGTTGTATACGATGCGATGATATCGCTCAGCGATCGCTTACAGTCACGGGCTTCATTAAATCTGTAAGTGGAATCGTAAATTCATTGAATGGGGTGAGGGTTGGGGTTTATACGAGTAATTAATACTTTAAGTAATTAATTGAGTCACTGATGCTACAAATTCCAGACACTACCAGTAAGTGGCTGAGGTTAAGTTTTGATCATCGTGGTCCAGTATAAATGTTTCTTCGGTGCCTTGATTTAATGCGATTGACGCAGTTCCAGAAAATTCATCGGTTGAATGGTGCCATTGATACGTGGTAAATATCCTAAATTTTGCAGCACTAAACACCGACAGCCAGTACACACTAGTGACCTCAACGGTATGTTTGAGGGTGTTATTATCCTTTGACCATGTTGTAAATCCCGATGCTACTGTGTATACAACGTTGATGGGCGGAGTCGTATGCAGAACACTAATCGCTTTTATTTTTCTTCGATTTCTGCAAGTTTAATGTTGGCCACCATTGGATTTCCAAAGAACTCAGCGGAGACTCTATTGATGTTTCTGCGAAAATTTGTAAACTCGATCACATGGCCTGTATAATCCTGATCTAAAATTAACTAATCCGTCATTAAGTGCCATTAACATAGTCCTCATCGCATTGTCGATGTTGTCGACGTATAATTTTGTTGCAGCGTCGTCGTGCGAGACTGGTTCTCTCACATTAACAACATTATTCCCAGTCATGTCGTGTTCGCCGGCCATCATGTCACCTGCTCATCGCAAGGGATTAGCAACACTTTTTATAATCTCGTTTCTGATAGCTGCGATTGATACACTGAGTCTCGGATTTTTCCATCATCAGTAAATACTGGAATATTATCAAATGTGGCACCGAGAACTCGTCGGATAATATCATTAGCCTGCAGTGCTGGCCCTGAAAAATAACAACTTCATTTCGATCAACCCCAGCAAAGCACGTAAGATCAGAAAGCTCATCTTTAGTTGTATATTTTGACAAATCAGCGTCGCCGATACTAGGGTTTTAACCCAACTGCGTGCGCTAGAAGATCTCCCAAAAATATTTACCATACTATAAACGTTTAACCCGTTTAAAACGACCACTTGTGCACTCGCGCACAGCTTTATGGGGTAGATGTTGGGTCAATCTTGATACAGATTCAAGTACAGAAAGTTCTTCTAGTCGGTCAGTGACAGTTTATCTGGGCCGTTAACGCCGATGATTATTTTTATTCCAGATTTTGTTTGGGTATGCCGGTTGTAGCTTTTAAATCTGGCCAGGAGTCAGAGTAACATTCACGGTATGATATGACATTATAAATATCAGCGACGATTTAATTACTGATGGGAAAACACTTGCATGTTTTCCAATGGGGCATTAATGACTCTCATTCGTCCACCAACGTCTTCAAGCAACATCGTTTTGTCGGACAGTATAACAGCGATTGCTCTGTAAGCATCAGCTGGTAATCGTGCTACACGAGCTCGAAAGTGTATACCAACGACAGATTGTCTAAACAAATCCAATTGCTCCAGTGAAAAATAAGAGATCGGATACAACGTTGAGTAATCACGCTGAGATATCTGCAAACTAGAATCAACATTCTGATCACACCCGATGAATGACAGCAATCGATGATATGCACGTGCAACATGATCGTTTTCAAAATTCAATAACACTTCTTCGGCTGGTTCTTGGTGTCCATTTATTCTCAAAGAAACTTCACTAACCCCGAGAGTATTAAACACCATTGGGTTTCGCTCTTGTGAATCTACTCTAACTTTTTCCTGAAACACTATGAATATATGTCGTGGAGCTGACACTACCTGTTGTGATGCTGTCTACCATGTAAATAACCCAACAACGTTACTATGGACACTGTTTGTGGTCATAGTCCACCATGACAGCGTTGACTTACCACCACTATCCATAAAAGAGAGCCGCTATTGTGTGTCATTGTTGGCATCCACAATGAAAGTTTTGTCAGTCTCATTTTACCACCATTAACTGCATTGGGTCGCCAGATTACATAGTTGTCGGTGGTTTTTCGAACTAGTACCACGGGTGTGTTTAGCGCCAAAATAACTTTTCTAACATGTCTGCAGAATCCAAAGATATGTGACAGCGGAATTACACAAGAAAATTCTTTTTCATCATTGAACATTAATCTACGCGCTGCGAATCCTAAGTTGAAATTTTCATTCATCGATGCGACTTCAGTTCCAGCGGCATTAAGTCTAACGTTATTGCTCTCGGAGTGATCAGTGGTATCTTTGGCAAACATCATTGAAGGACCAGCAGACCTTGAATAATCATTGGAATATCTTGCGAGGCCGAGTATCGTCATGGCGACGTCAACGTTTTCGAGACATGATTCTATGTTTTTCCGTCGATGATGTATGTGGCACTGTTAAACAACGTCATAACATCATCGTTAACAAAACCAACTCGATCTAAAATTTCGTATGGTGTATCATCTGCTGTCCTCATGCATCAGGTACACGTGCATTATACGAATGATATTGATAATTACGTATCGATTTATCTTTAAGGACTGGGGCATCCATGTCAAATGCGGGATAAGATACACGCTTGAACATTTTTATTATTAATTCATTTTCATCTAACACGAAGACCATGGGGGGAGGTCAACCCACTTCTCGCTACTAGACTTGCGGCTCTATTTTTCTCTCTCTCCGATTCTGAGAGTGTTATGGGTGCACCAGTTAACGCTGCTAGCCGCACTTGCAGCTTGATTTATTACTTTACTGACGGTTGCGGGCATCACTTCAGTGCTTGGAAGTGTAACTGGCTGTGGAGCAACAGAGAGGGTGAACAGACCACTTTGCCTGAGACCTTATTTTACAAAAATAAAGGTTCCTACGAAGGCTAAAAAAAAGGTCAATGACGCTAAACCAAAGCCTCTAACCGAGACTATTTCCATACGGTTGAGAACGGATAATAAATCGTTTGGGTTAGCTCAGTTTTGTTAATCAATCGCTGACGTATTTTTTTCAAATTTTTATGCGATTTCATTTACGCGTTGGTCACTCAGTATTGGTCATTCACCCTCTCTGCTGCTATAAATTAAACAACCAGTATAGGTTAATAAATGAATATTGGAGAACCACATTCAGCTATTAAAGAAACAACTAAAAGTCTTCTTCCTACGTTAGAGAAAACCGCTGAAGCAACTGGAAAAATAGCAGAGCGAACTAAGAAAACAAAAAGGATTTTACGGGAACTTCCAGGTGAAATAGCTGCTGCACAACCAATGCGAGAAATACTTGAATGTATTGAACAAGTTCGTGGTGAAATAGGTGTTATAAAGGATCGTACACAAGAACCAGAAAAACTAGAAGAACAAACAAGAGAAAGAACTGATATAAGTGACAAATTTACCGAAGATGCTATTATTAGTATTACAGGGGTTAAAAGAGTAGGAGGATTAGCTGAGATTGCTGTGAAAAGCTATAATGATCGAGGACGGTTTTTAAAACCTGAATATGCTGATAAACCTGTAAGTCGTGAAACCTGGTACAAATGAATATTTCGTACGTATTACAAAGTTGATCAGGCCAGAAATGATGATCAAAAATATATGAATTATATTCATGTAGTAGATGATTATATTTCGTATATACAATTACCGTCAGAACAACAACAACAACAACAACAACAACAACAAAGACGACAACAACAACAAGAAAAAAAAAACAAAAAAAAAGAACGAGAAAGAAAACAAAGAAAAAACGTTTAAAGAATCAATTCGTGATTTTCTAAGATCACCAAAAACATCACCGAAACCAAAAGAAGAAACTAGTGGGGAAGAAGAATTTTATGATGCTCCTGGCGCAACTGGAAGTGGTTTAGGGAGTGGTCTTATTACTTGCCCCAATAACGTTCTTGCTGATGTTGATCGACTAGAAATCCTCATTGGAGGAAAACGAGCTGGTAATAATTCCCCAGAAATCATTAATGAAGCAGCTGATATTTGTAAACGATTATTTACAGGTGGAATTATGGATATTATTGTATATCGGTCCCTCATTAATGAAATCGCAGATGACTACCATAGTGACTAAGTCACTGGATTGAGTATATAATTAAATACAGTTATTATAATAAAATGATCGTACATAGTACTCAACGTGGACCAACCATGGTCAGGGCAGTAAATTCACGATTACCAGTATACAAAACAACCTACGGAGATGGACTAGGCGATATTGTTCAGGGTCTGTTTAGAAGGATAATACCGATTGCAAAGCAACTGGGGATGAAAGCTATTGATGTTGTTCGTGAAAAAGTTATTGGTGCTGTTGGTAATCTTGCTGGTAAAGCATTCTCAGCGATCAAAGATAGACTAATACGATTAATACGCAGACCTGCGGTCCGACCTCAACCTGTAAAATTACCTAGCACTGAAGTAATGCCTGCAAATATTAGTAAAATAATAAATCAAGCTGCTAATCAAAAACTAGCAGAGTTGGCTGATGTACGATTATCAGAAAAAGAAAAAAATATAACCGCTAATCTGATAGCAGGAAGTGGTCGAACTTCCCGAAGTGGTCTTCGTTTTAGACGATAATAATTATAATAAATATGTTCAAAAGTATATCTGATCCCGCATTTGACATGGACGCACCAATACTCAAGGATTATCAATATTATTCTTATGACGCACGAGATCCAAATCAGCATGGAGGACAAATTGAGCTGCAAGTTCAAGATACAAGTAGGTATTTTCTACCTGCTGAGGCATTTATTGAAGTAGAAGGAGAAATTTTTAAAACAGACGATACTGCATATGGAGACGATGTTAGGGTTGGTTTTGTTAACAACGGTGTTATGGCTTTATTCAAAAGCGCCATATACATGATTGATGGAAAAATTATTGAAGCAATCTATAATGATGTTGATGTTGCCACGACGATACTTGGTCTTGCGCGATATAGTGATGATTACTCAAGATCAACTGGTCCATCAATGATGTTTGTAAAGGATACTTCTGACCACCCTGATAACAGACAATATAATATAAGACGACCAAGAAATAATGTCAACAATGCTGACGCTGACCTGTGGCCGGTGGTTCATGGTGCTAATCCAGAATTTAACTTAGGATTTACAACACGTCGAGCAATGTTAAAAGGTAATAGAAGGATGTTTTCATGTGCGATTCCACTGTCACATATTTTTGGATTCTGTAGAAATGTCAGAAAGGTTATTTTCGGAGCTAAACATACAGTTGTACTTGTAAGAAAAGGTACCGACAATGATGCAATATGGCACGTTGAAGGCGCTGATTCTGCTGCAACTGCAGCGCTTCATGGTAAGGTGATATTAACCAAACTTTCATTGTGGATGCCCGTGATGACTCCGTCAATATCTGAAGAAGACCGGTTGCTATCTTTTATGAGTCAAGGTGGTAAATCAACGTTGTCATGGTTGACAGTGACCACAGATGCTTTTCAAAGTAACATTAATGGTTTATTTACATGGCAAATAGCTTCTCAGCAGGGTATTTCTGCACCAAGACACATATTTATTGCATTACAAGATGCTGCACGCGCAAATAATCAAACGCGTAGTCATATGATATTTGACAAACTTGGTGTTTCTGAGATTTCTTTAAAAATAAATGGACATCAAGAACCTTCTGAAGAAGTGTTGCTAAATTTTGAAAATAATCATGTTGCGCGTGCATATCATCGATTAATGACATTCATGGGACGTGATCAGAACATTGATACTGGTTTACAAATATCACAGTTAGATTTTACAACCTTATATCCGATTTATTACTTTTCGCTGGAACATTTAGATTTAATCAGACAATCAGTAGTTGATATAATTTTTCGAGCTCGTGTGACGCGAGGAGCTATTGCTGATTATAGAGTAATAGCCGTTATACTCAGCGATAAGACGATGTTACTTGAAGGTTTTGGTGGACGAATGAGAGTCGTTGATGCCCCAGTAGAAAATATGTAACACGTAATTAGATCACCTGATTTAAAATCAGGACAATAATTATAATGTCATATCATCACGCTAGTGTTACCCTGACTCCTGGTCAGATTAAAAGGCTACAATCAGCATCAAAAAATAACTGTGGAATAAAAATATCGCTAAAAAAAGAACAGATGAGCGGTTCAAATAAATTATCGTTGACCGAGCGTCAGTTCAGAAACTTCAATGAAGCCAAAAAATCAAATAAAGGTATAAAACTTAATCTTTCTGCGGGAGCTATCAAAGACATCGCTAAGACTGGTGGTATATTTCCACTTCTCGCAGCTATACCAGCATTAATAGCCGCTGCAGCCCCAACTGTTGCAAAAGCAGCTGCATTAGGTGTTGTTGGAACCGCTGCTGGAATGGCATTAAAGAAAGCAACCGGACAAGGAATAAGAAGAACATCCAAAAAAAAGGGAAGAGGTCTAAGATTGCCAGGGACCCCATATTCATGGTACGGAAAAGGTCTAAGACTTCCCGGGACCCCATATTCATGGTACGGAAAGGGTTTAAGACTTCCCGGAACAGTTTACTGATATCACCTATGTCCAATTTGATTTACTCGACGCTGCTAAAAAACTAAAAATAAAAAACTTCAGAGGTGTTTTTATGCGCGATCAATTACCTAAAATCGCTAGCGATTTAGAAACTGGTATTATTAATCTCGATAAAAGCTCTGGACCAGGCACGCATTGGGTTGGATATGCAATTGATCCACGTGGAATTATTTATTTCGATTCATATGGATTAGCGCCACCTAAGGAATTTCTTCATTATGTCAGCAATAATATTGCTCCAATTTGGTATTCAACGTTATCAACACAAACATTGACTGATCCACCAATATGTGGTCGTGAAGTACTTAATGTACTTGATATCAAAATCAACAAAACCACCTCATAAAGTCGTGCATGAATATACCACATTGTCACATTTAAACAGACATTGATAAATATAATGGTAGATATTTACGGAAGATCTCGCAAAGCTCAGAAGCAAGCTGATTTATCTAAATACGCAACTCTTGATCAACTCAGAAATGAGATTGACGATTTATTAAATATTACAAGTGTGGATCAAAATGAAGTCGTTATTTTTCAGGATAAACAAGGACGATTAAAAACGAGTAACATACAACTGACAGACGTACTCGTACGAATTCCTACCGCAGTGGTTAATAATATCGTTATTTTCGCCGATCAGGGTAAAATACAAGATTCTGGTAAGTCAGTTAACGATTTTATCAAGCGAGCTGGTGATTCATTCAGGGGTAGCATTATTATGAATCGAAATAAAATTATAGACCTTGCAAATCCAACCGTAGATACAGACGCCGCAACAAAAAAATATGTCGATGATCAAGAATCTAAGTACGTGTTAGTCAACGGTGGTTTAATGCGTGCATTTCTCAACATGAATAATAATGGTATTAATAATCTTAGAACACCAGAATCTGATTATGACGCTGCAACGAAGAAATATGTAGACGATAGCAACATTCCTACGACAACTTCGCTAAAAACAATCAATACCGAAATGACCACACTCAATGGTACTTTTACTAATCACGTACAAACTTTTTTAAATTTTTGTAGAAACATAAACAAACCCATAAAAGATTTTTTTGGTGATCCACCAACCGTTGACATAAAACTAGCCGACGTTAACATGAAACTCAATGATATTGTTAGTGGAATACCTAATATTATTCAAAAAACTAATCTGATTAAAATCCTTCACAATCAGATCGTCAATGTCGTGTACACACTAGCATCAGGATTAACAACATGGTCACAGCAAAATAACACTATTAAATATACCGCGAATGTTACTGGTGTGTATAGACTGTCTATCTTTAGCTCTGCAAAGTTTAAAATTTATACTACAACATTTCCGTGGCGTCATTCAGCCGATGCTTTCTCTGGAGTTGTATCTATAGTGTTAAATAAAGATGCTGAAGAAATATTTTTATTGGAAGCAGATGATCAAACAATAACCG
>JAECUM010012291.1:0-59340 GCA_016617855.1 Megalonaias nervosa
TTGTATTATTGAGGTAATGGAATTCGTCCCCTAAAATGTTATTATGACATTCAGTATATTTTCTTACTTTTATTGATTTTATTACAGTACATTGACCATTTTCAACATATATACCGGCATGCAATCAGCAACTAATAACATCAAGTTGGTCAAATTTTCTTATCAAAGACTCAATTATAAGACGGAAATTTAGAATGTTAATTTAAAGACTAAAAATCACCATTTTGCAATTAGTAACATACATTAATCAATCCGATAATAAAGCTAATGATAAACTCAATTAATTCTGAAAAACATAAACTTTACCATGTTTAATAGAATTAAATAAATGTACCGTTATTAATTATTTTTTACTCTTAATGTTGTTAACATTACAAAAACAGGACATACATACGCTTGAGAACACGTTATTTATTATCCTAATAGCTTCTTTCATATTTCCTTTTCACATTTGATAGCATATTAAGGGAGCAGTGTGTTTATTATAAATGGCAACAATTGATAAATTTTATCAGAAAATTTGAATTTTATGTAGATACTGTATTTTAAACACAGAAAACAGGAGGTTTTCATATTCAACTGAAAGATTGTACTGACAGCTTAAAGAAATTGCAGTGAGAATATAATAATAAAGATATAAATTAAAGATTGTTAAATAGAAACTTAACAATATATAAGCAATCCAAAAGAAGACATACCTCACATAAAAGACAGCCCGACTCACAAGCTTTCTTACAGTCACCTCAAGGAAACTGCTTCTTGCTTTTTCCGTTTACCATTCTGATAATGTCCAAGATATCACAAACGAACACAAAATAGAGTCTAATTATTTTCAATAAAAATCACTGTTTAAAATTTGTTTGGGAGGAGGTTATTCCCTGTTTGATCTTTTCAGACCAGTTAGGGTGCCCCCCCCCCCCATTCTGTTATGGTTATACAATTTTGCAATGTCTTTTTTTTAAATTTGTTCTTGTTACCCGAAGGTGTTATAGTTTATTAATTTAAAATTGGAAGGGGTATTTTTTCTTTATTATGTTACGTGTAGGCTCGTACAAAAATAACAAGAGAAAAGAGTAAAGCCGACAAGCTTTGTATATTTTAACAAAATAATTTATTTCCCTAGAAAACAATGTAAAAATTGGAAATAGGACTTACGGTTTGTGAATATAATCCAAAATTTAATCCTAAGATTGAAAAATACAAGTCCTATCACTAAACAGTTCCAATAGAATCCGGGTTCGAATCTCGATGAAATTCCAATATGGAGGCGATGACGTCAGATTAGGCCGTTGTACTGGTAGTAACAGATCCTCGATTGAATCACAGTTTATAATGTTTCCGTTAAACTCCAGAATAAATTTCCACTGAATTTCTTTGTCCCAGAACTTTATAAATATAAAGCACTTGTTTAGTTTTCTAGAGAATAAATTATTAAATTCCGAAAACAAATGAACTTCAAAAACAATCTGGCTTCAACAATATAAACCTCTTGAGCCCTCAAGGTTTAAAGATACGACTAACTTAATCTACTAGAGAGCGTCTGTTTAAAGCCGAGATTTTAAATCACATCGTGCTTCACGTGACGGGCTACGTGATTTACTAATCTGAACATCGCAACAAAAAAAAAAAAAGAGAAGAGAATTATCACGTAACTACAATAGCCCTATCTAAGAACCAAATTCTCACACTCAAAATATATATATATAAAAAAGAAAGACTGTTTACAGTTCAGCTAACATACAGGCCGAAATGACCTTGGCAATAGCCAATCGTTATCACTCGATGTTTACAAAATTTATGAACTAAAAATAGTGCTGAAGTAACGTTAAGATCTAATCGGGTCAAGCCAATTTTCGGAAAAGAGATTCAAATCCAATGAAAATTATCATTACGATAAAATATAATGAAACAAAACTAAAATAAAATGAATTTAAAACTAACACACAAGCAATTTAATTACATATTCGTAACAACTAGGAATTTTTTTGTTTATATTGTAATATATTTTTCATAATGTTTTCATTTTATTGCAAATTCAGGAATGTAGTTGATCTCTCGATTGTCGTGGACTATTCTTCTAGGTCTTCATCGTAATGTAGGTGGTAGTAGCTTTTTCTATCTTGTTCTTCCTTTTTCCTTTTCTTTTTCTTCTCTCCAATGTCTTCGTTCTCCGATCTCTCCCTAAGTTTGTCTTGTTTTTTCTTCATCTTCGGGTTCCGTCTCCTTTTTTCTCTCTCTCTCCGTTGTTGTTGTTGTTGCTGTAGTTCTTGACCTTCTTTAATTTGGTTAGATTCTTTTTGTTGTTGTTCTCTTCTTTGACTTTCTTGTTGCTATTGTTGTAAATGGTGTTGTTGTTGCTTCCCATTTTGCTCTAATGACTTCTCTTTAGTGTTTGGAGTCTGTTGTTTTTGCTTTTGTTGTTGCTGTTGTTGTTGTTGTTGTTCTTTTTCCTTTGTTGAGTTCAATAGCTGTTTTTGTTGCTTTTGTTCCTCCTTCTTTCCCTCTTGGGTGTGGAAAATCGTCATTTCTGTGACATAAGTTTATTCTTCTTTCTCTAAAGTCGTTGGGCATTTTTCTTCATGTGTCCTATCATTCCGAAAATCCTGCATTTTCGATGGTATATGCATCCCCGATACCAGGATTTTACTGGAAACCCGTGTATGAAAGAGACTGGCTTCATATTCTTCAGTTCTGCTTTTACTATTTCCAGAATCCTTATCCCATTTATTATTGGAGTATAGGGATATGTGTCCATTCTAGCATTTGTGACTTTGTTGGAACTTTTTAAAAAAAATTTCTATGTTGCCTGCAGGTGTATTTCTAGCGGCAAGTCTGATAGGTGTAGTTCTCCAGTCTTTTGTTGTTTTTTTAATTGTATTTTCCGTAATATTGGTGATGGTTCTTTTATCACTGCTGTTTCCCCTCCAATATCCATTTCTCCGTACGGGATTATCGGCTGGTTTCCCAATGGTCATAAAATATAGCTAAAATATAGCCTGTTGTTCCCTTTCTATTTAGACCTTCAGTTAATTCAGTAAAGTCTCTTTGTTTACCCGTTTAATACTGTTCATTATTGATACAGTTGAAGGTCTTCGTTCCAAGGAAATTCCTGATAGATCTATTTCTTGGGTGCCCTCTTTATAAGCGCTTTCTAGGAACGAGTCTTCTCTTGTTCCAGCTCTTCTTGTTTTGAAATATTTCTCAAAATTTGTAAACTCTCTGCAGTACGCCATCTTGCACGTTCAGCACGATGATTTCAGTTGAGTTTTAGTCTTGTAGTCTTGTAGCTTTGTAGTTATATTTTTCTATATTACGTTTAAACATTAGGGAAAGTTTGTAACAAGCACCATTGTTCATATATTAATTCAAGTCTGTAACAAACAATATTGTTCATACCTCTATTCAATTCTATTAATGTTCATTGACCGTTACATCTCAAAGTATGTCGTTAAACAATAATTCTGTTTGGTCATACAAGACACTGCCTACTCAACTTACTGGATTCTATGTGCAGTTAAAGTGGACATCAAACACACGTTCGACAGGTGTGAATGCGGCATTTAATGAAAGCACATTCTACTAGTTTTAGCTGGTTATGCAATTGAAAAGTTTCAGCCATTAGTCCTAAAATTTAAATCAGCTATTTTTTATGAAAAATTTGAAAAACGAACACTTAAATGGAGTCTCTTAAATGGAGACAGAAATACAATGATTAATATGTCAAGTTCCATAGCTATGCAACTCCATGTTATTAGCTGAGGTAGATTAGTATATACCATTTACAAGTGCCAACATATATCTTCAGTTTTGTCCTACGTATTTTATTGCCAAGAAGATCACGTGTATATAAAGAGCAAAAAGATTGGACATAAGTTTTTCAACTTACAGGTTTTACTCCGTTATAAACATAATTAGTGAACATACAGGCACTAGGTCTGGAAAAAGTAAAGACAGTTTACATACATACATACATACATACATACATACATACATACATACATACATACATATAATTAAGCGAGAGGGATAACAGAAGGATTAATCAGAGGGATAGTGATTCGTGTTGTATGGAATATAAAATTTTAAATCACAATTGTGATTGAACAAACTGTAAACATATGTTTCTGAATCTTTTTCTGTTAATAATAAATTTCTGCAATTCTTTTGTAGCAAAATGTTTTTGCTACAATATAAAGTTCACTGCTAAATAAAAGTGTTATCAGAATCAGTATTTATTACTGATAATCTGCGATAAAGTTCCTTTCTTGTTTCATTAAATGTTCTGCATTTAAAAAAATGATGGCAATTTTCTGTTGGAAATCCATTCGAGAAAGAAGGATTACCAAATGAAAAATAACTTGGAGCAGAAATTTTGTGCTTGTCAACTTGCCTTACAATTCGTTTTCCTACATAAGTCGTGTCCTCGGTATAAAGGCTTCAAACAGCTAGCTTTTGAGCTATTATACAATGGGGTATAGGTACAAGCTATTGTACAATGGGGTATAGGTACAAGAAGAAAAAAGGATAACCTGAAGAGAGAAAACACTAAAAGATGTAAGAAAGTAAAGATAAAGAAGTGTGGAGCAGAAGAGATAATGAAACTGGAGTAATGTAAGAGTATGTGTATATAACAGGTTTATATATAAATCTTATACAACTAGTTCCATTAATTTACTCCATTCCTGGAATTTCTCTTACAGTCTTTTCACCGCCATTACTGCCCATTACGCCCCATTACTGTCTATTACTGCCCATTACTCAGTGGCGTAGCGAGGGTACTTAGCGCCCGGGGACAAAACATAAACTTGGCGCCCCTTTCGAATGTATCTGAGATAACGAATAGTTGTATTTTCCTCATTTTGGCGCCCCTGGCACATAGCGCCCAGGGACAACTGTCCCCCCCCCACTCCCCAAGCTACGCCACTGCCATTACTGTGTTTGGGGAGACCGTGTGAGCCCGGTCTGTCACCCTAAACACGATAAGGTACTCTAGTGAACCTTAAAGGCGATGAAAATACAAAGATGTAGAAGAAATAGAGTAAATCAAAAACTAATTTTGTACAGTTTGTTGTCGATGGAACTAATCATAAAATTATATTCTCCAGTTCTGTGACTTTATAATCATTGACGCCCCACTCCAAGTTGACATTAACATACGTGGCAGTGTTTGTGTATAGTACCGGAACACTTAGACCATCAAGTAGGTGTCCGCTTTTTTATTTTTTCTGACAGCGGAGACCAACGTTGTCGCGCAGTAATCAATATAGACCAACAAGTAGGTCTCCGCTTTTTTTTTCCTGTCAGAAATAAGAAAGCGGAGACCTACTTGTTGGTCTAAACACCGCTAAGAACTACTAAGAAGCACTAAGAGGCACTAAAAAGCACTAAGTGCTAAAAATTGGGCACTAAGAAGCTTGTAAAGCCTTAAATTACCCAAGAAAACATAAATGTTACTCAAATAAATCGATAAATATTGTTAACACGGACCGTAACAGATACAAAGAATTTTGAGTATCAGGAAAGACAACTCTGTCTAGACCTCGGTTTACTGGTCGGTGTATAAAAAAATAAAAAATAAAAAAAATATCAAATGTAAGGAAAGCAAAGGAACAGAAAGAAAATTGAAAAGGAAAAAAGAACAAATCAAAACTACATCAACAAAAATAAACGAATAAGAAAAACAGGAAAAGAAACAGATATGAAACAGAAGCAAACAAGGAAGAAGAAAAAAAAATTAAAATATATTTCAGATACTACTGGGAATAAAACGATTATGAACTACTTTTTTTTCAAACTGTGTGCAGAAAGTTCTAATATGGCAATACTGTTTCCATTTTTGTAGCACAATCTGTTTCCTTTATTCCTGTCTTTGCATTATGTTACTGTCTTTACAAAGGAGGAGCAAGTATTTACTGTCTGACAGTTATGAACTAAGAAACACTACGAGCTCTAGAAAGCAATAAGTTTTAGAAATCAACACTAAAATCTTTTGCAAAGCATTTTAATTAAGTTAAAAATATATCTGGCATACTGATACAGACCTCTCCTGAACACAGTCATCGTGATGACTGGCTTGCATTTCAGATCGATTTTCATGTCTATCTTCTTTCGTCACTGATAAGAACAAAATACATTATCCATTCTACAGTATGGTACTGCTTCAGAGAAGTGTATATCACTGTTAAGGATATTATATAGTCTGCGTCATGTCAGTATTTTAATAACAAGAGAATTTAGTTGCTGTTAAATACTCGTAAGAATCACTATGATACTTATGAGATAATGTTTCAAGACAATCTGTGCAAGTTTAATGTTGACTTCAAGCCATATATTAACCAGAAATGCATGAACACATGCAAGTAACTTTGAAGTGTGATCCATCATGCCGTTAACTGGTGGGTACGGAGCATAAATGTCAGAAACCTTCGCATCCGATGCTGCTTGCAAAGTCCATGATGACGACCAGATTTAGCACAAGTGATGTATGCTTCATCAAACATGGGCGTACAGAGCAGAAATTCTTGAGCATAGGTTTTCGAAATGTAATAATCTTTGTTTGACACCATTTCAATACAAGTCCGTAAACGTAGTTCAGTGCTCCTGGATTCATTACCGCACAGGGCTAGTGATATTGCGTTAAAAAGGCAGTTTCCATTTCCAGTTGTCATTACTTGCTTATAGTCACTGAGAGTAATGGGAACATGCTTTTGAGTAAACTTGTTTATTGTTGCAGCCACTTTATGCATGAGATGACAATTTACAAAAACAGAAAGTTATTAAGTTATTTCAATCTGAAACATATTTCTCTTTTCTTTTCGCTCATAGTAGTAGCATGCATTATTTTACGTTTTTATTTTTGAAAACATCGATGGTATTAATTATAAGTTAAAAACAGTCAATAAATAATCAGTACTTGAATAGTCCATTTTTCTTTTACTCGAGAGACAGTGCAGTATTTTGGATCATATACATGAACGGGTTTTTAACAACCATTGTTTTTGGTAGGAAACGACTGCACTTCAAGCCCGAAACGACCATTACAAATACATGTACATGATGAAACAACGAGAAAACGGTTTTCAAGGCACGGGAAAAAGATTCGCGGTTTTGCATCTGCTGAAATTAATATCATGGTAAATCGTAAATCCGGTATATTGTTACATTCCATAATATGACAACATTAGTTAATCATTCATTGCAATTACTGTGCATACATTTAAGTTCACTAAAATGTTTTACAAAGTTCATAGTACCAAATTACACTTTTTAATGCTTCTTAGTGTCTCTTGAAACGTCAAGTAAATACTATATATTTATATATTTTAAAGAAAATGCAGGCTCCATTTTCTTCTTGTAGGTTTTTATAAAAATAGTAAAGTTCTTGATGATGAATAGTGTTGTACTTTGAAAATGATGCGTGTAATGGACGCACAGGAGGCTATTATGAGACAGTCATTTACAACATTTTAACATAACTCATGTTCTGTTTTACTGCTGCTGCTTCTGGAGGTGGTGATGATGTTGTTGTTGATGACGATGATGACGATTATGATAAACAGAACAGTAAGCATACATAGCCCTGACAGAGTTGTCTTTCCTGATACTCAAAATATGTTGTATCTGTTACGACTTGTGTTAACAATATCAATCGATTTATTTTAGTACCAGTTATGTTTTGGGGGTAATTTAATCCTTTACTATGTTCTTAGTGCTGAAATTTTAGCACTCAGAGCCTCTTAGTGCTTGCTAGTAGTTCTTAGTGCTTCTTAGTAGTTCATCATCATCATCATCATCATCATCATCATCCCTTAAATCAAGAGGTCGTTGGGGCACCACAGTTGACTTTACAGCTAATTCTCTCCATCTTTCCCTGTTCTCTACTGCCCTTTAGGAATCTCCAGATCCCATGCCTGTCCACTCCTTAATGTTGTCTTCCCACCTCTTTTTCTGTCTGCCTCTTCTTCTGCACCCTCGCACTGTGCCTTGCAAGATTGTTTTTGCCAGCCCAGATGATCTTGAGACATGACTGTACCACATCAGTTTGCGCTCTTTTACAGTGGTCAAGAGGCTTCATACGATCCGATGGCTCGTTGGATCCTGTTGTGGACGTCTTCGTTGGTTACATGGTCAATGTATGAGATGCCCAAGATCTTGCGGTAGCATCTCATTTCCAAGGTTTGAATCCTTCTTGATAGATCTGATATGAGAGTCCATGTTTCACGAGTATACAGAAAGATGGATATGACAATCGAGCGCATCAGCCTTATTTTGGAACCAGAAGCAATGTTGGTATCTTTCCACATTGGTCTCAACCTTGTTGTTACTGCTGTTGTCTGGGATATCCTGCAAAGTAGTTCTGGTCTGGAGCCCTCATCTGTGATAACTGATCCCAAGTACTTGAAGCTTGTGACTCTTTCCAGCTTCTATCCACTGACCTTTACTTCCGCACTGATGCCATTGGTGTTGTTTGTCATCAGTTTGGTTTTCTCGGCACTAATCTCCATACCGTATGATGTAGAGGTTGTGTTGAGGCGCTCAACCAAGTCAGCCAATTCTTTTTCATCTCCTGCTAAACCATCAATATCATCTGCGAAGCGAAGGTTGGTGATTGTTCTTCCTCCGATGCTGACAGTGCCCTTGTAGTCATGCAAGGCATCCTCCATGATCCTTTCCAGGAAAATGTTGAAGAGTGTAGGTGACAGTATAAATCCCTGTCTGACTCCAACTGTTTTTCGAAATTAATCTCCTCTGCTGCCATTGATAAGGACAGCACTGGTGGCTTTGTCATAGAGGTGCTCAACAACCTGCATCAGGTCTGAGCTGATGTTGTACTTCCTAATAGTTGCCCATAAGGCCGCATACCATACCCTATCAAAGGCCTTTTTGAAATTTATAAAGACGTGGTATAGATTCTGCTGATGCTGAAGGTATTTCTCGCAAAGGAGTCTGAGATTGAAGATTTGTTCTGTGGTGCTCCTTCCTGCTCGGAAACCTGCCTGTTCTTCAGCAATTATCTTCTCTGCATGAGGCTTTAGTCTGTTTGAGAATTATCTTCAGCATGACTCTGCTCGGGTGCCTGATCAGACTGATGGTTCTGTAGTTTTGGCTGTAGGTTTCCTTTCTTGGGGAGCACGATGACCAACGATTGAGTCCATGTGGTGGGCCATTCTCCTCTCTGCCATATCTTGTTGCAGATTGTTAGGACTGTGCCTATCTCTTCTCCTCCTGCTTGAATGAGCTCTGCTGGTATGTTGTCAATGCCGGCTGACTTTCCTTTCTTTAGTGACCTAACTGCAATTTCTACTTCCTCACGAAGAATGGGGTTGTCATCAATTTCTTCTGCCTGAGGGCAATTTAGTACTGCTGGATCTCCTTGGGTCTTATAATTGTACAGTTCTGGCAGTATTCTGTCCATCGCTTGAAGATCTCTTGATCTTCTATGAGGCATTTTCCTGATTTGTCTTGGATGGAGGTAGCTTTCCCGTGTTTATGGGCTGTGAGATCTTTCACCAGTTGATATACCATTTTGCTGTTATTTCTACCCAGACTATCTTCGATTTTGCAGCATTGTCTTTCTATCCAGGATTCCTTTGCCTTTTTCATGCTTTTCCTGATCAAGTTGTTTATCTCTCTGTATTTTCTAGCTCCTTCATGATCTCTTTTTCCCTTTTTCAGTTCTCTTCTTTTGTCACATAGTTCAAGGACATCTGTTGTGACCCAAGGTTTGTTTGTTCGACGATATTTGCTAATGATCTCGCTAGCTGTGCTAGTTACAGCTGTGTTGAATGTGGTTGTTAAGGACTGTAGGTCGGTGTCTTAGCTGTCCAGGGTTATCAAAGGTGCAAATTTACCACCTATCATTGCTTGGAAGGTTTCTACGACATTTGGATCGTTCAGTTTTTCAAGGTCAAATCTGATTCTTGGTTGGTTAGGCTTTTTGATCATTTTCAGCTGGAGGCGAAACGTTGTCATTAATAAATCATGGTCACTTCCAATATCTGCTCCTGGAAAACTTTGTGTTCTGGCGATATTCAGTCCTGTGCAGAATCGTTTTTTCATCAAGATGTAGTCATTCTGGTTGTCATGTTGTCCATCTCGACTCTGCCAGGTCCATCTTCTAGATGCTTTGTGAGGGCCGAACGTGTTGGCTAGCGCAAGATTGTTGTAGGCGGCAAACTCCAAGAGCCTGAGTCCTCTTTCATTTGTTTCTGCATTGCAGAAGGGTCTACAGGTGCTTTGCCAGTTTGTCTGTGAATCAACTCCCACCTTCGCATTCCAGTCTCCTTGTACAAACAGAATGTCCTTCTTGGGTGAGTTGTAAATGACATCTTGCAGTTGGTTATAAAAAATTCTGCAGTTCGTTGTCATCATAATTAGATGTGGTTGCATTTGCCTGTATGACTATGATGTTGAAGGGAGTCTCCCTCAGGCGGATGGTAATGAGCCTGCTTTAGACTGGGCAGCAACCCATAATGCTGTTCACAATGCCTTTGTGGACAAGAAATCCAACGCCATAAATTGTGTTTGTCCCCTCTTCCGCTGAAGTATAGTTTATGCCCTTCATTTGTTGTTATTTCGCCAAAATTTTTCCAGCGCACTTCGCAGAGATCAATAATGTTCCAGCTGTACCTCTCCAACTCATGTGTAAGTTCTTTCAACTTTCCCACAGCGCTCAGTGTTCTAACGTTCCATGCACCGATGATGATGTTGTCTCTCCCACGGATCTTGGTAGTGGGGGCACCAGTAGTATACTTGTCACCTCCGTACTGGTGTGCAGCGGAGATCCGGTATAGAAGAATTGTTAGTTGTCTTCATGTGGTGTGTTAAGGGCAAGATACAGCCTGACGGAGCCCATCCCTTTCCGGACTGGATGACCACAGACGAAAATCCACTGATATAATGTGGCACGCCCTGATCCTGAGCACATGGTCGTTGAGCTCATCTTGGAGCCCTTACGCCCTGGCCGTTGACTTCATCGAAGAAGACTTCCGCTCAGTGATGCTGTGCTATCATCACACTATTTTACCCATAGTTGAGAGACTCGATGGGGGCGGGATCGTCTTATTCCATCCCGTACGGATCCAATGGACCTGTAGATCTTAGCGGTGTTTACCAGGACCCCCGCAAACTGTTGTAAAGGACGCGGGGGTTATAAATAAACAATCAGTCAAAGCACAACCGCAGACGCGGAACGTGAGTCTTTGCGAAATGCAACTTTCCCAGTGAGACGACAATAATTTGTTTACGTATAACCCAAAGGTTCTAACATTTTCGAACTTTTTTCTCTCGTAAAATCAGTATAAAAAAGCTTAGAATAAAACAGAAAACATTTTGGTCTGTTTAACATATAATACTGTAATATGTTCTCACGGTTACGTACTACATGCTTTTAAAGAAGCTGTTTTATCTGCCAATATATCCACAGTCAATAATGGACATTCAAGAAATTTCAAGGATGATCATTATATTTTCACTTTGTTCACAATCGACTACTTCATTGCACATGGACTTTTACCTTATTAAATTTTTAGCACGATGCTAGCAAATATAAGTGGTCAACTTTTTCGCTAGATAAATTGTAACATTTAGGCCTACATCTGAGACGAAGCATAATATTTCACGTGGACTGTATCAACCCTTAATACAGTCCGAATAAGCCTGGTCCGATTTAGCCTGCACCCTCGTGCGCCTTTGCGGTGTTTAGTAGGACCGGTTATCCTGTTCTAAAGCAAGAGTTGCTGGCCTTTAAGTACCTGACAAGAGGAAGTTGAAATGACATAAAGATCAAATTGTAATGTATATTAATCAGTTCTTTTACCTCATTTGAGTACTGTCTATGCAAACGGCCAAATATATAATAAAAAAACCTACACAGGAACCTGGGTCATAGAGGGAGAGATTGGTAGTGTAAGGTGCAAAATGGGACATGGGTGGTGTTAATATTATAGTCTGACTTCACATCCCCGTTTGTTTGTACCCTCCTACCGATTTCAATAACGAAAACGTTTAATGTGATAAAAAATGCACAGAACTAAGTCAATTGAATCATTGATTTATAATTTCTAACCTGACTGACCAGAATGGCACTAATACTGGCATCCCCTTGCACCTTTCATGCTTAACGGACTTTCCATACTAACACGGTGCCATATTGCGTACACTATGGGCTAGTTTATTTCCATCAGACGTCATAATGACGTAGTTCATCCTACTCAGTAACTGCCAGATAATTCCGTAAATTTTCATAACGTTGAGAGTTTGGAAATATATCCCTTTGCACGCATGAACATATTAATTAAACCGCTTGTTAAATCCACGTGAAAGGCAAATTTGTTGTTGTCATTCTTTTCCTTTGCTTAATTTGACATTGTAAATATCGGAAGCAGACGACATATGTATGTACATCTGTAGTCGTGCACATACCCCATTGCTGAAAATGGACTTGTCCAGGAACTGGAAATGGATCTCGAGCATGTCCGTCTATTATATTGAAAACTTCCTTTAAGCATGAAACGTGCAGACGATGATGGTGTTAGGGCCATTCTACTCACAGTCAGGTTAGAAAATATAAATCAATGAATGAATTGACTAAGTTCCTTGCACTTTTTATCACATTAAAGGTTTCCATTATTGAAATCGGTATGGGGGTACAAACAAACGGGTTGATATAGTCGGACTATAGTCATACAGTGTAAGACCTAAACTCTGATATTTATGTTTGGGCATCGAGAAACACACCCAAAACATAATTATCAGGGTTGAGGACTTACATTGTAGGATTAGGTTAATATGTATTATTCTATATCTATATATAAATACGTTGACATAGTCACACTTGACTATTAAGCAATGGAACTAGTCCTACAATGTAAGACATAGCACATGTTGTTTTTGTTTTAGTGCTATGTCTTACTACCCAAATAACAGCCTTGTATAGCATGTTCCAATTTCAGTTGACATTGGAACAAGTAGTCAAAGTTTCAGGTATCGATGTGAATGTTAGATGCTATATAACTGAAAAATGTTAGAGGCGAGGGATTTTGTTAAACTTAAAAAAATGCACTGGACAATTGTTAAGGGATGGCAGGTTGATAATATTACAACAGTCATCATTATGAATATTCATGAAAGTTACGGTAGACATGTAGACTAGTTAAAGTGAGTGTTATAAATAATTTACCCATTTCTATTAACTACTAATCCACATGGATTTAGCCGATTTGTGACAAAAATTTTAACTGCAGATCCAGGTAAGTAGCAAACATAAATGTATCTTAAATAAATAAATAAATATGTATGTTTTTCATACAGTTTTCTGTAATTATGGCATGTAATATATAGATTGCACTTTTTATGCTCAGATTACTTTTTTGCCACTAATATTAGTAATAAATTATGCTTATACCTCTCTTGGGGGTTGGTGTGTATGAACCTATAACAAAGCAGTTCAGGTTCACACTTAATACAATTTCCCTTTGATCAGGTAACTGATCATAATAATTGATGGGTACCCAGTAGAAATTTTCGAACATTTTGACATCTATACCTATAGAAGATGATGAAAAAATGTGCAAAACTTAACCTATTTCATTCATTCACCTACAAACTTTTAGCCGCTCATCTTGTTTGTTTCAGACCAAACAGAAGTTTCTTTACTAACACAGCATCCATATTTGCGTGGGTGAGTCTGTTTTTTAGATTTTGTATAATAATGTTACATTGCTTCAAACTACTTACTGTGCATGTTTCAAAATTTAAGGGCATAATTTTCATTGTTATTATTTTTAATTTTTGGGGAAAGATTACATCCCTATGTTAAAAACACTGGATACAGACAACAGTGTTGACCTTATACATAGTCCAAAGATTCTGGGTATGGACTGGTTCAGACCAGGCTTATTCAGACCATGTTATGGGTTGATTTGGACCAAAAGTCAGGCTGATTTAGGCCATATGAAGTATTATTAAGGTTTGACTTTGATTTAATTTTGACATTTACAGTTATACATGTCTGCATACAAATCAAACAAAATAATGTAATACTATTTATCTTACATTTAATAGTGAATAGTTTTCAAAGCAGCTCATTCACATTTGTGAAAATTACTGAAAAATAATATAATTAATAAAAAAACACTGAAAATAATCATGGGAACATGCAGTAAAAGTTTTGTTTCATGAGTATGTTAATCGAGGTTTTCAATAGACGCGTACCCTCAGGTTTGATACATTTAATTTAAAGATGACCCATTTTTGACTTACAGTAATTTTGACCTGCGAGTCTTTTTGACGCATGTTGATATGTCCCGAAGCATCAATCTTAATTACCCTGATTCACCACCGACTTCATTTCTTACTAAGAGTGCACTGTCTATAACAAATTTACTGCAGGAGACACTAATTGACATCTGCTCAACAGCAGTTTACACCTTGATGGCTAATAATATTGCACCAGTAGAAGATATGTATATATCAACTGGTTGGAGCTAACAGATCATTGATATCACGCTTAGGTGCAACTGAATTAGGTTGGATTGTTTTGAGATTACGTTTGAAGTTTATGGTAGAGGAATAGGAAACAATTATGACATGAATGGACTGCCTTTTGATCAAATATCAGCATCGGTATGTTTGCACATCAAATTATAATCAATTGGTCAGAACTGGAACATATGGTGGCTTGCGAAGCTTGTTGTCAAGGTATGTGGACCAACTTGAATTGTTTTATTGGTAATTAATTTGCTTCATTTGGCAGAATTTTAACAATTTGGAATCATTTATGACTTCACTGGATTCATTTCTGATAATATATCTGCGTTGTTTGATTTCACTTTAAACTATAATCAGTTAGTCAAAACAGGAAAATATGGTTTCTCGCAAAGCCAGTGTCCATCGTGGGATTGTGTGTTATTGGAGATTAATTTGCTTCCATCAGCAAAAATTTGAATACCCTGAGTGTTTTAATTAATGGACAGACATAACACTCAATGTTATCTGAACTTTAAAATCACAATGGCACAAAAAAGTATATTTTCTTTTCTGTCTCAGTCTTGGAAACGATCTGCTGGTGATGAATTTTCTGACCCTCAGATTCCAAAGAAACAGAAAGATAGTGTCAGCTCTGAGGAGGTATATTAAGAGAGTCAATCTCCGAACTTTGTTAGAAAATTAAAAGACAAGTGGAAAAACGAACCGACAATTCTGTGATGTACATCCTTGATATTTGAATATATAACCTTCATAGTTGTATGGGGATATTTTTGCATATAAAATAATTTGAGCAGATCATAACAGAATATGTTGAGAAGTTGAAAATTTAATAAAGTATAAAATAATCCTCTTTCTGTTTCATATACAAAATATACACACAGTAAGACATAGATAGAGAAACACTATTACAAAAATCAGATTGTATGTTTCTTACAAAATACTGTACAAGTGTTTCTCATTGTGCAGCATGAAACAAGAAATCTTAAACATCAATTGTTTCCACCGATAACAAGGATTCACTGCATTGGGCTCAGGACTGTCTAAAAGAATGGACTCTCAAGATTTCAGTTTTGACTTTTGAGATTTTCATTTTGACTCTTGAGATTTTGGGGTCAGTTTTGAGATCTGTTGAGAACCCTGGTTAATGCCTTTGTTATATTTATGTAGAATTTGTCTTTATCCTGTATAATAGTGCTATATAACACTTATATACTACAAGATGAAACTGGGATTACTGGTATGTCAGATTTATGATTTAATTCAACATATCATACATGTATATTCTGCTACTTGTAATCTTGTGGTCCTCATATTAATTATAGTAAAGAAAATGATAAAATAGCAAATATAGTGGTGCTTTCTCTGCTGGAAAAGATGAAATATAGTTTACTGCTTTTTGTTTAAAGCACCATATGTTAAATTTTTCTCTCAATTGATAATGAATAATTTAATTTCATGCAATTTACTAACACTTAAGAAAATCAAGAAAACAGTTCCTACATAGTAATGTGTTTGTGTAAATTGACACCTATATACCAAAGACAGAATAAAGCACATATCCCTGGATACCATACAATTTAGTGTAATTATATTGAAGTTTCTTTCATATAATCACATATCCAAGCATATAATGTGGGATCCAATGATATGCCATCTTCGCTAGCCATGGTTCTGATATGATAACCCTATCTACACCTTGACAGACCAAACAGATATATTGGTGCTTTGTCTAGCGACATCTGTGGGATTTCATGAGTTGCCTCCCTTAGTATGTAATGCCAACTGACTAACAACTTGGTGCATTGCACATCGGCTGAAAATGGTGGGGGCAATTGACCTAAAAAGGATACTTTGGCAGTTTAATCAGGAAAGTATGACTATGTGCCAGATGGAAGCCCTAACAAATGAGTTTTTGAGTCCTTACCTTTGACCTTGTTCCATCCTTTCTTGGGGGAATGAGCACAGTGCCATGTGGCTTTGGGTGCTGGTGTGTGAGAACTGGGTGACAGTTGCTGTTATGCTGTTACTCATGGCATGGGTTCAAATCCTACTTGAAACAACACACACACACACACACACACACACACACACACACACACACACACACACACACACACACACACACACACACACACACACACACACACACACACACACACACAGTGTGACCCCACTTTATCATATTCCATTATAACACGAATTAGGATATAACATGGTTTTGGTGTGGTTCATGAAATTTCATATGCATGTATTTTTCTTGTATTTGAAAAAGCAATTTCTTCTTTAAAGTATAACAAATAACATGTAAAAAGTTTACTCTCATTTTTGGGGAAGAGATCTTTGTATGAATTCTAATATAAGATGATCGTATCATGGTGCCTATAATTTCATAAACATGTATTTTTCTCATACACAGAAAAATACTTTTTCTTCTTAAAAGTATGAAAAATAAGGTATAAAAAGTTTATTTAGGGGTTGCACTTGGCTTTGCCAGTGTTGCATATCGCAGTTTTGTTTTCCTTACTGGTGACAAAATATACCATCTGGCAGTTTTTTTTGTGACAACATTGTTGGCTGTTTAAATTTGTCTATACAGTCTTGGGTTTGGAGTGGAGAAATTCAAATGCACCATGAAAGGAAGCTGCCAACTTGGATATAAAATGCACTGGAATTTATCTATTGTTACATAAACAAATCCTTTGTTCAGATTGACAAACCATCTTAACAGGGCATTGTTATATCATAATCCACTTATCCTGACATCTGGCATGAGTACCATATGCTGTGATAACACTTGAATTATCATGCTACCAGACTAGCCACAATTGACCAACCTTTGAAGGCAAGAAAAATAACGACGTCAAATGACTAAACATTGGCTATTTTTATGCTTTTTTAATGTATTGAGAAAAAAATAGTTTTGCTGAAACTTTAAAGACAACTGATTACCTTTGAAGCATTGATTGTTCTGTATAAGTACTAAGCAATTGAAAAAAAAAATTCATTCCCAATCAGTGTTCTACAATTATTTGATGTTGCCACCAGAATAAAAAACTGGTATTTGTTTGGTCCTCCAAACTTGTTCTAGCTGTGACTTCAATAACACATGCACCCTTTGTTAAAGCAGTTCCGAATACAATCTTCAAAAAATATGAGGTGCCTTTCCCAAAGGAAGTCAGCAGCAAACTTAAATAAATGCAATGGAATCTGATTGATTGTTACATTTTTCAAAGTGACTGGAAGTCGTTTTCTGTGCCATGAGAGTATCTTTTTTGCAGAAAAAATGCTTATGCTTATGATCACTACCAATGATGGCATAAATGCAAATTAAATTTTCAATCTTTTGAAAGCACAGATATCTGCCTATCAGGTTACTTCTTATTTTGTTCACGTTTTCATTTCCCTAAGCATAGCCTCATCCCCTGGTTGCCCCCAAGATCCCTAAGATGATAACTGTCTCCAGCTGGCCAAAATTGAGGCCAATTTGAGTACATATACATGTAGCATGTAAACAACTAAAGCCATGTGCTACTGGTGACAATATCATAGTGAATTGTTTAGTGACATGTTTGTTGACAGTGGAATATAGATCAAATGAGGCACTACCATTTTTATATGCGTTGTTTGTATTTTCTAATGGGATGTGGCCGATAAATGAATTTTGTAACATTTGATTTATACTCATTGATTTTTTCACACATATGTACAGTACTTAATGTACTACAAGTGTATTTCAGACATGTTTTGTCTTCATTTATTCAAAAGCATGTATTTTTTGCACCCAGTTTTATTACCTCCCCCTCCCCCTTGCCATATTTTTTGGTACATGCACCATTTTCTTCAGCTAACTGTTTTTGTTGGCTATAATACGGCTTGATCTATAACACCGGTTCTATGGACACCAACCACTGCTATAGCAGAGTCACACTTTATATATATATATAGATAGATATATATATATATATATATATATATATATATATATATATGTATTGTTACGTGTAGGCTTGTACAAAGGTAACAAGAGAAAAGAGTGAATCCAACAAGCTTTGTATATTTTAACAAAATAATTTATTTCCCTAGAAAACAATGTAATAATTTGGAAATAGGACTTACCGTTTGTGAATATAATCCAAAATTTAATCCTAAGATTGAAAAATGTAAGTCCTATCACTAAACAGTTCTAATAGAATCTGGGTTCGAATCTTGATGAAATTCCAATATGGAGGCGATGACCTCAGATGAGTTTGTTGTACTAATGGCAACAGATCCTCAATTGAATCACAGTTTATGATTCCGTTAAACTCCAGAATAAATTTCCACTGAATTTCTTTGTCCCAGAACTTTTTATAAAAAGTACAGTTGTTTAGTTTTCCAGAGAATAAATTATTAAATTCCAAAAAATTGAAAAACTTCAGAACAAGCCAGCATCAACAATATAAAACACGTTGTACCTTCAAGGTGCTAAGAATACGACTGGCTGGAAAGCTCTCGGAATGAGTATTTAACCCAACTAAAACGTCATTTCATTCCCGCATGATGGGTCACGTGGTCTCTTAACATTTCAACAGCGCAATAAAAAGAATGAAAATTAGGACATAGGCAAGAATAGCCCTATCTAAGAACCAAATTCTCACACTGAAAATATATAAAAAGAGAAAGACTGTTTACAGTTCAGCTAACATGCGGGCTGAAATGACCTTGGCAATAACCAATCGTATTCATTCGATGTTTACAAAATCTATGTACCAGAGTGAGCTAAAAATAGTGCTAATGTAATGCCTTTTACGTTCTAAACAAACTGAATTTACTGAAAAAAATATCGCATCCCTTGAAAATAATCATTGCAATAAAATTTAATGAAACAAAAATAAAATAAAAAAGAATTTTAAAACTAACACACAAGCAATTTAATTACATAAATGTAACAATATATATATGTAGGTGTATATATATATATATATATGTGTGTGTGTGTGTGTGTATGTATCCTTACAGTCTATAATAATGAAAATTATAACACATAAATATACATAACACACACCAAATTCATACTGAATTTAGAGACAAAGAGCCAGATTAGATGAATTTTTTGTAACCATGTCATCACACTGTCAGTAATAGGGAGTTAAGATTGAAATCAGTAAATCTACCTATTTCTCAATACCTGCATGGTATAACGGACTGATGATAGGCAAGAAAGTTGGTACTTGCATGGTAAATTCAGTCTAACTGCAAAATACACTGACCAAGATCTGCCATTGCATAATGACTGGCAGATCTGGGGCTATACAGTTTGTTAGAAGTAATCAGCAAAACAAACCACACAGACCCATATCTGCTAGTACATTATGTGACAGCAATTGAACTCAGCTCATAAACAATAATATAATATATATGCATGAATATTATCACTTACCGGTATATTAATTCTGTAGTCTTATTTGATGTTTTGCTTATTTTCCTTCAGAAATTGAACTCTTTTTTTGTGTCCTTTCAGATTAAAAATGGACCTCAGAAGAGTGAAGAATGAAGATAAATTAGACCTTTGCAGGAAGTATTACCTTGGTTTGTATATCGGAAAATTTGTGTAGACTAAAGGATGTAAACTAATGGATGTAGACTAATAGATGTAGACTAATGAATGATTAGGTCTTTTTCATAAAGTATTTATGATCAATGAAATTATTTCCATAGTTTACCAGTTATGATAAAGCTGCTTCCACGTACCTGATCATTTTGTCATAGTCCCAGAAGTTTATAAACATCAAAATTATGTGGAGTCTAGGCTTTGCAAATATTTTACTTCTTCTAATCTAACATAATCTAAAACCAAAACTTGTAGGCACATTGAAATACAGGCCATTTGCCCATGATACATATCCATATATCATGTGGCACAAAAAGATGTTTTAGTGTGTAACAAAAGAACATCATATCTGTTGGAAGTGTTAAACATGAAAGTAATCATTATTGCATTTTTTTGAATTGGGTGAAATACAAATATGCATTACACAGTAATCACACAAACTAGCTTAAAGAGAACCCAAAAGCCTGCATGGAACAAGTTTTGCGATATTGATCTAGAGTCATATGTAGCAGAAGTCCATCATAAACAATTTCTCTAATCGTTAAGGCTTTGATAGTAAACATTCCTAAATTAGTGATCTGAATTTTACTAGAATCATTTTGTATAAAAGTCCTAAATATTTCTAAAGTTTGATTTTTATATACAAAGATGGGTAAATATTTCTTCTTCATATAGTGGACAAGCAGTAATAAAATGGAATTCATTTTTTCTATATCAGTGTTACAAATCTGACACATTTCTTTCTTCATAACAAATATTTTCATGTCTTCATGTGTTACCCGTCATTGGCAAGTTGTGCACTCTAAGCATAGGGATTATTTAACAAAAATCACTATCTCCTTACAATTCTAGATATCTTTGACAAGTGAATTCTACTCCCGGTGAAATGCCATCAGCTGAATCTCATTCTGCAGATTTTGCCTAAAAATATTTTCATGTCTAACAATCTAAGAAATGTATTTTCATCATTTATGCCCTGAGTACATCAAACATTGCCAAATCCAAATGTAAATAGAAGCTTCTTAACATTGTTAGCCCAGCAATCAAAATCCCCCCCCCCCCCAAATCTTAACTGTATATTGAAGCATTAATATTCTGTCTTCTGGCATTTTTAGAATCCATTGCCAATATTTCAAAATACATTTATATCTTACACTCTGCATATTAGTTAATCCTAATTCATGATATATGAATTCATTTGGACTGAGAATATATTTACAAAATGACAAATGAACTTTTTCAGTATCATTGGCATCGTAAAACTACCAATCCTTAGTCCCATAGTTAAGGATGGGAGCTATTGCCAAGTCAAACAGATGAAGCAATCTAGTTATGGTTAATTTGCCAGATTTTGAAATTGACAATTATTAAATCACAACAATAATGTAAAATAAGAAAAGAAAATGTTTATCTCCCTGAATTTCTTTGGTCCTGAATGTCTTTTTGGATCCTGTATTTGATCAGTGACTTGAGTATTAATTGAGTCATGTACTTGACTCTCCCTTTATTTGGAATACCTCCGATACAACTGTTGATTATAAACTGTACATGGTTGTGTTTTTTGTCCTGTGATCCTTTCAACATCTTTGCTTTTAAAATAAAAAAAAATAAATGTAAATTGAAATATATTCAGTTTGACATTTACCTTCATTAGTCACTGCCATATAGTTTGATGCAAATCAGGTAAGGCTAGACTCATGTAGTTGGTCAGGTAAGGATTTGCTTAATTATGTAATTATATTAGTTTGTCACCAGTCTCAAATGATGCAATATGGCTGTGTCCCTAATATATCTAAAATGTCCCATGAATAACAGCTGAAGAGGAGAGTCAATGAAGAGCTAGTACAGGATGTACTGGGGACACAAAAAGTTGTTGACAAACAGAATGAAGGGAAAAATACAGAAAATGAGTACTTGGTACAGGCTATTGCTCATAATTAAGGACAATTGACTTTGTATTGTCTTTAAATTAGCAGACAAATCCCTGCACATTTGTTCAGACCAACTTTAGGAAGTGTTCCAGCATTCTTCTTTTAAAACCGAGCTAATCCACAGTGAGTTTTAAGTATTTAGAAGTAACTTCCAAAACAATAATAGAAACAAGATCAGTTGTATTCAGTAAGTGGAAAAAAGTTACAAAATCTTAGTGATGGTATGCATCAATTTTGATGTAAATTAACTTAATTAGTATATATATAATTACTTTGGTTTCAGTCATTATTTGAATTACTTGACAAATGCATATGCCTTTTTGTCTCATCTGTATTAGCAAATGGTGAAATATCACATTTTGGTAAGTGGTGGTGGCATTAGTGACATTCTTCTCAACATTAAGATATTTTTTTTCAAGATCTGGCATGTCCTGTACAGTATGTGACATAAAGTACAGTCAGCAGACGAGGAACCCTCGGTCTCTTCATACATGTTATTTGTTTGAAATGACATTTTTTAGAACAATGTGAAAATTTTGGAACCCAGAAGCATTGTAACAATATATGGTGTGTTTTATTGCAGGAGGGTTTGCACTGCTGCCTTTCTTGTGGTTTGTCAACTCCATTTGGTTCTTCATGGAAGCTTTCAGGAAACCCCATTTTGAACAACAGGCACAAATCAGGTCATGTAAGTAAAAAAAATATTTTTAATTAAGGGTGTATACTTAAATTAATGACATTTGCAGTAGAACACAGTTATAGTCAACCAACATTACAGTAGAACACAGTTATAGGAAACCTACATTACAGTAGAACAGTTATAGGAAACCTACATTACAGTAGAACACAGTTATAGGAAACCTACATTACAGTAGAACAGTTATAGGAAACCTACATTACAGTAGAACAGTTATAGGAAACCTGCATTACAGTAGAACACAGTTATAGGAAACCTACATTACAGTAGAACAGTTATAGGAAACCTACATTACAGTAGAACACAGTTATAGGAAACCTACATTACAGTAGAACAGTTATAAGAAACCTACATTACAGTAGAACAGTTATAGGAAACCTACATTACAGTAGAACAGTTATAGGAAACCTACATTACAGTAGAAAACATTTATAGTCAACCAACATTATAGTAGAACACAGTTATAGGAAACCTACATTACAGTAGAACAGTTATAGGAAACCTACATTACAGTAGAACAGTTATAGGAAACCTACATTACAGTAGAACAGTTATAGGAAACCTACATTACAGTACAACAGTTATAGGAAACCTGCATTACAGTAGAACACAGTTATAGGAAACCTACATTACAGTAGAACAGTTATAAGAAACCTACATTACAGTAGAACACAGTTATAGACAACCAACATTACAGTAGAACACAGTTATAGACAACCAACATTACAGTAGAACACAGTTATAGTCAACCAACATTACAGTAGAACACAATGATAGGAAACCTACATTACAGTTGAACACAGTTATAGCAAACTTATATTACAATTGAACACAATTATAGTCAACTAACATTACAGTAGAACACAGTTATTGGAAACCAGTATTACAGTAGAACAGTTATTGGAAACTTACATTACAGTAGAACACAGTTATAGGAAACCTACATTACATAGAACACAGTTATAGTAAACTTACATTACAGTAGAACATAATCATAGGAAACTACATTACATTGAACACAATTAAAGCCAGCCTACATTTCGGCATAACACTATTAACACTGATTTCCAGGTGTTTTATGTGACAGTATTACCCTGATCTGCAGGTAATTTATGTGACGGCCTTACCTTGCTCTGCAGATGCATTATGTGAAATCATTACTCTGATCTGAAGGTGTATTATGTGCCAGGTTTACTCTGATCTGCAGGTATATTATGTGCCAGGTTTACTCTGATCTGCAGGTATATTATGTGCCAGGTTTACTCTGATCTGCAGGTATATTATGTGCCAGGTTTACTATGATCTGCAGGTATATTATGTGCCAGGTTTACTCTGATCTGCAGGTATATTATGTGCCAGGTTTACTCTGATCTGCAGGTATATTATGTGATGGCTTTACTCAGATCTGCAGGTATATTATGTGATGGCTTTACTCAGATCTGCAGGTATATTATGTGATGGCTTTACTCAGATCTGCTGGTATATTATGTGATGGCTTTATTCTGATCTGCAGGTATATTATGTGATAGCTTTACTCTGATCTAGAGGTGTACTATGTGATAGCTTTACTCTGATCTAGAGGTGTACTATGTGATAGCTTTACTCTGATCTAGAGGTGTACTATGTGATAGCTTTACTCTGATCTAGAGGTGTACTATGTGATAGCTTTACTCTGATCTAGAGGTGTACTATGTGATAGCTTTACTCTAATCTGGAGCTATATTATGTGATAGCTTTATTCTGATCTAGAGGTGTACTATGTGATAGCTTTACTCTGATCTAGAGGTGTACTATGTGATAGCTTTGCTCTGATCTAGAGGTGTACTATGTGATAGCTTTACTCTGATCTAGAGGTGTACTATGTGATAGCTTTACTCTAATCTGGAGCTATATTATGTGATAGCTTTATTCTGATCTAGAGGTGTACTATGTGATAGATTTACTCTGATCTGGAGCCTTATTATGTGATAGCTTTACTCTGATCTAGAGGTGTACTATGTGATAGCTTTACTCTGATCTAGAGGTGTGCTATGTGATAGCTTTACTCTGATCTAGAGGTGTACTATGTGATAGCTTTACTCTGATCTAGAGCTATATTATGTGGCAGCATTATCCTGATCTGCATGTATATTATCTGATAGAATTGCTCTCATCTGCAGGTGCGTTATCTGACAGCATTGTCCTTATCTTCAGATGTATTACCAGTATGTGACAGTACTGCCCTTATTTTGGGGTGTATTATGTGACAGTATTACCCATATCGTCAGGTTCATTATCGGACAGTATTGTTCTGATCTGCAGGTGCATTATATCACAGCTGGTACATTATTCAAGAGCATGATCTTGATCTTTGACAGCATTACCCTGATTTGCATGTGCACTGTAAAACAATATGACACTAATCTGTTGATGCATTGAATGACAGTGTGACCCTCATATTGAGGCACATTATGTGGAACAGGATCAGCTGGATATGCATAGACATAATGTCACACTATACCCTGATCTCCAGGTGCATTATGTAACAATATGTGACTGATACACAGGTGCATGACTTAACAGTGTGATCCTGATATGCAAATGCTGGTCTGTAGATGCAGCTGCTAGCTATTGTGTAACAGAATGACCCTGATCTTTGGGTGCATTATGTGACAGTATGACCTTGATCTGCAGGTGCATTGTGTAACAATAACCCTGATCTTCAGTTACATTATATCACAGTATGACACCGATTTATATGCGTGTTACTTCACATGTTAACCCTATCTTTTGTGACAGCATTACCCTGATATGCAGATGCATTTTATGAGAGTAAAAAACTTATCTGTGGGTGTATTTTGTGACACTATCATGCTGATATGTATGTCATGTGACTGTAACCCAGCTCTGTGGGTGCATTATGTGACATTACCCTGATCTGAAGGTACATTTCTGACAGTATGACCCTGATCTGGGGGTGTATTATCTGACAGTATGACCTTGATGTGACAGTATGACCATGATGTGAAGGTGCATTATCTGACAGTATGACCCTGATCTGTGGGTTGTATTATCTGACAGTATGACCATGATATGACATTATGATTATGATCTGCAGGTGCATTATCTGACAGTATGACCCTGATCTGTGGATATATTATCAGACAGTATGACCATGATCTGCAGGTGCATCATCTGACAGTATGACCCTGATCTGTGGGTGTATTATCTGACCATATGATCATGATGTGACAGTATGACCATGAACTGCAGGTACATTATGTGACAGTATGACCCTGATCTGTGGGTGCATTATCTGACAGTATGACCCTGATCTGTGGGTGTATTATCTAGACAGTATGACCCTGATCTGTGTGTGTATTATCTGACCATATGACCATGATGTGACAGTATGACCATGAACTGCAGGTACATTATGTGACAGTATGACCCTGATCTATGGTGTATCATATGGCAAAATGACCCTGACCTGTAGGTGTTTTATGTGATAGCATATCCCAGGTTGCATTATGTGACAGAATGACCCTCATTGGGTGAATTGTATAACAATATAACCCAGATCTGCTGAAGCATTTTTTGACAGCAAAATCTTCATCTTTGGAGTATTACTTGATATTATGACTCTGATCTTTGGATACATTATGTGACAGCTGAGTCAGTGCATTTTGCATTTTGGTTTGCATCTTAAACATGCATAGGGTATGCATATACAGTAGTCCCCCTCTTATATGGCCACCCCTTCTGCACCGGGAAAGTGGCCTTATAAGACGGGTGGCCTTTCCAGAGGGGGACTAAATTTTTTGTGAGAAGTATATGTAATGTACGCAGTAAGAAAGCTACATTCTTCATAGCATTTAATATCTTCATTTAAAAGGAACATTTATTATTAAAAGGTTCTTCTTGTTATAATAATAGACTTATTTCAACTGAATATGCATTAATAGTTCTTATTCTTGGCGTAAGCGTGATATGCGAGCGGGTGTTGTTGTCATGCACATTGCAAAACCATTCAAAAACGTCATTTAAATCTTAGTACATACGTAATTCTCTTTCCATTTGCTCCATTTTCTCACTGTTGCTGAATAACCTCCTTATCAGTTATGATGTTGTTTATATGAGTCTTTTCAACATAAAATTGTTTTATTGGAGTCTTTTTCTACCTAAAATCGTTCGGCAAGTTCCCCCTCCCCATTTCACCTGATGTCGTCGAGTAGAATAACCGACTTTTTTCTAAAATAATCGTCTCCATTTATGTGATGACATGTTAATGTTTTGTAATGATTTATTCGGATGTTGCTAACAATATGCAATTTAATTATGCAGACAAAACTTTTTGCAGAGCGGACGAAATGCCTTCTTCATAAAGGAATGTGTTGTCACGTGATTTTTTTGGTCTTTGTCTGGTACCCTGTTTTGTTCAAGGCTAATTTCTCTGTGTGTGTGTCTGCAGAAATCTATTTTTAGACTATGATGACCCTGTTATGATCTTGACAATTACGTCCGGTTGTAATCATCAGTGTTGCCAACTACAAGACTGATAAAACAACTTTTCTGCATTTAAACAAAATGTCATGTGTTTTTTAAAGGCAGCGATCATGTCACGTGATTCATTAGTCACAGTCTGGTACCCTATTTGTGTTTACATTTATTTACACTAAGGGAGAGAAGCCAAAATGGCTTCGATATGTACGCAGATTTGATCTGAGCAATAGCACCTCGCGGCAGTTAGGATTTATAATCTTGACAATTATTGTCAGTAATAATAGCCACTAATTATGAAAATGAATAAGCTCAACATCTTACTAAGGGAAGCCATAAAGGCTATCAAATCATTTTCCCGCTGACTTGTGTATTGTACATCAATACCGCCACTTCTCTGCTGTTACTACTGTTCAATAATTGTAATCTTAACAATTATCAGAGTGGCTAAACCGGACATTTCATGATAACACAGCAGTAAGGCTAATCGGATTACGTGTACTTACCTTTTTGTATGGATTAAAATTTGAGTCTTTCTCGGCTTTATGGAATAAATGTGGCTTCTCGAGAAGCGTAAATGATATAATATTAACCTTAGTGGTACATGTACTTTAGTCAACACTTCTTTCAGGAACGAAAACCTGACACGGGGAAACAGAAATCAGATTACTTAACACACGTTATGAATAAAATTGGTTCTGGATACATATTACAAAATAAAATGCGGCTGCTTGTGAGGGGTAAATTTTATATTTTTGCACTAATATGCTGGCCGCTGGTCGCGTTAGTGGGGTGGCCTTTTGTGAGGGGTACTTTTGATCACAAGTTCGTTGGTGCCATCGGATTCTGGCCGTAAGGAGCGGGTGGCCGCTGGTCAGGGGGGCCATTCAAGAGGGGGACTACTGTACTGCTATGCCTTTTTTTTCATGTTTTGGGGACATCCATAATATATACAGTATGACCCCGCTATAACACGGTAGTTGGGAGCCATAGAACTGAACAGTGTTATAAGCAACCAAGTCAGTTACCTGAAGAAAATGATGCATGTACCCGAAAAAATGTGCGGGGGGGTATAGGAAATAAATGCGGGCGCAAAAATACGTGCTTCATTGGCACAGTTATCATCTTAAATCGATGTATATTGAATGAGAAATAGTGAAAACAGAGAAGGTATTTATGATATTTTACTTTATTCAGAGAACCAGGCATTCGTACATATACGTTTATACTGTTTATATATACATGTCTAATGTATAACAATGAATAAAGTATCAACGTCATGTACTCACCCACGAATCACGTCACATATATTGAATCCACAATACAAGTAATTCCATCGAAACTATGCACACACAGATTTAAAATATTCAATAATTTTGTCACAGTTTAGTGGAAAAAAAAATAGCACAATCACGTAACGAATGATGAAGCACATTTACTTTTCAGTACGTCCCAAGTCGGTAAAAGTTTGTATTTTAAGCGCCATCAGTAGAGTTTGTAAGCATGAACTTTTTTCCTTGTTAAAAGGAAACTTTCACGACATGGTAAAAGTGTTCCAGTCACGTTGGAAAATGAAACATTCCATCAGATTCCATTGCTTTTATTTAATTCGGTACCGACTTCCTTTGAAGAAAGGTTCTTTGTTTTTACTGAAGATTGTAGTTGGCTTTCTTTGATGAAGGGTGCATGCGTTATTGAAGTCACCACTAAAGGACAGCTTTGGAGAACCAAACAAATGCCCGTTTCTTATTGTGGCGGCAACATCAAAAAATTGTATTGCATGATTGAAACTTATGTTTTTTTCCATTTGCTTAGTACATTTTCATAAAAATCAGTGCTTCAAAGGTAATGTTTTCTTTGAAATTTCAGCTACTGTTTTATCTGGGTTCATTTTTTTAAAAAATGAATTGGCCGTCGTATGGTCATTTGTAGTTACTGTTCCTCCCTGCCTATTGAATAGACAAGTGAGAGGTTTTTTTTGTTTTTTTTTTGTTGTTTTTTCTTTATATATATATTTGTGGTAGTCGAGTGATGCTGCCTTCCACGCATGTGTCAGAAATTTAAAGAAAGAGTCAATCGACGATAGAGACAAATGTGTTCTGGTCTGATGACAGGGATCACTACAGAAAATGTGAATGTTCTGAAGGATTTAATTCAGAGTGAAAAGAAGAGAAATTTTACTTACCATCCACATACAAATGTCAGTCTATGTAAATATATTAATTACTAGTGAGCGGCCGAAAATCCGACGAAAGATAGATTATGAGATAATGCCTCGTCCGGTTGATCTCCACTATCCGAAATGTAAATTTGAAAAAAAGTGGATATCTCAAAACATACCATACTCATGCTAGATGTCAACGTAAGTGGATTAAGATATAGCAATGCACTATTAAGATGGTTTGTCAATATGGACAAAGAATTTGTTTATGTAACAATAGATAAATTTCAGTACATTTTATATCAGCTTTGCGGCTTCCTTTCATGGGGCCTCTGAATTTCTCCACTCCAAACGAATGGTTGTATATACAAGTTTAAACAGCCAACAACGTCGGCAGTAAAAAGAAATCGCCAGATGGTATATTTTGCCACCAATAAGGAAAAAAAATCGCAGTTTGTGATATTGGCGAAGCCCTGCGTGATTTTTGAATAAACTTTTTACATGTTATTTTTTGTACTTTTAAGAAGAAAACACAATTTTTTCGTGTATGAGAAAAATGCATATAAAATTTCAGGAGCCACGTCACGATCGTCTTGTATTATTCATACGCGATCTCTTCCATAAAATGATAATACACTTTTTTTATTTTTTTCATACTTTTAAGAAAGAAATTTTTTTCTCGTGTATGAGAAAAATACATGTATATGAAATTTCGGGAGCCACACCACAACCATGTTATATCCGAATTTGTGTTATAACAGAGCGTGCTATAGCGGGGTCACACTGTATACGCAAAAATAATCGTCCCATTTTGACCCATCCCATTGCACAATGTACACTTTTGCTCAAAAAGCTCCCTGTATACATATGCATGTGTCACCACCCCTCACCCACCCCCAACAATAGCTGAGACAATTGAACTTTGAAGGATGGAATTTGCATTTTATCCAGCAAACTGTCTCGGTTGCTGGCTTGTTATAGCCGCATTACAGACTAGAATATTAGCACTCAAAGGAGCTTATGTAGATTGTGTTTATTGACCCCCTGATGGTGCAGAATGTACATATTTATTATCAGTGCCCCCCTCTGCATATGCTTTCATACGCTTTTGTCAAAACCCTTCCCACCCCCCTCCATGCTTACTTAATTTATGGATATCACCTTAGTAAAGCTATATTATGTTTAATGAGGCTGTATCAGAATCACAGAATCTTCTTAGTGCCTTATAATTCAAGTGGAATTAGTGCTTTCTGATTCTTTGTTTTTCCATTTTCCAGATGTTATCCGTTCTATGATTGGGTCACTGATATGGATGTATCAGAATCACAGAATCTTCTTAGTGCCTTATAATTCAAGTGGAATTAGTGCTTTCTGATTCTTTGTTTTTCCATTTTCCAGATGTTATCCGTTCTATGATTGGGTCACTGATATGGATAGCAGTGATTGTGACATGGGTCACAATTTTCCAGCTGAATCGAGCGTCTTGGGGTGCAACAGCAGACTATCTGTCCTTTATCATACCTAGGGGAGAACCATGATAATTGACAAGGATTAATTTTGTGTACATAGCATGGCCAAGATAATGACATTGCATGACATATATTTATTTTTTCTTGGCTTGACCAATCTCATGTCATCAGGCTAATTAATGTACAGGACTTAATTGTGATAAATGTGTTAAACTTTAAAGTTCCAGTTAAATTGTGTTTATCCAGTCTATGTTTCAGGATCCAAAATGACAATTACTGGGAGTCAAAAACAAAAGGTCTTTTAGTATGAATTGAAAATTTTCATTAATTCAGATTTCTTGACAATATGTTGTACACAAGTGGTCCAAACAAAGGTGACTGTATGAATTGCTTTTTGCTGTTTATTTGTTAGCTACAGTTTTTCTTTTTTTGCCATTCTTTATCTTTACATTTGTTGAACTTTCCTTGTAATTGGCACCATATAGCAGATATTGTGCTGATGTGCCAACCTGATGGAAACTATCAACCTTGGATGGCGGCCACTTAACTCGTGCATACCAGAAGGCGTCAAACTCAGTATGGCAAAGGTGCTGAGTTGGCATGTCATCGCTGCAATTGAACCTCCTCACTTTTTGTTTGATGACTTGTGTACATTTATTTTAAGTCTGTATTAAGGCTTTGAGTTGTTCCAAACATAAATGTTGTACCAGGCCTGTGTTTTCATTAACTAGATGATGATGCAAAAATATAATGTCATGAAAAGCATGGAATAGAAGAAAGTGGCTTTAAAATTGATAATTACAGCAAAGATTTAGAGTAATAAGTAGAAAATAAAAACGTTATATCTTCATCCATTATGACCCAGATGCTTGTGATGGTTCATTTAATACTGGTATGTTGGTGGAGTTTTTATTAATACACAAAAAAATATGTACGCATGCATTTATGATACGCATGTAGTTTTATTATGTATGAATGAGTGTTAGTACTTATCATGATGCCCACAAGGATTATGTGAGAGATGTGTTGAAAGTCTGATATAATTATGCCCACAAGGATTACTTTGGAAATGTGTTGACAGTTTGACAATTATTCCCACAAAGATCATGAGAGATGTGTTAGCAGTCTGACATAATTATGCCCACAAGCATTGTGAAAGATATGTTGACATTCTGATATAATTATGTCCACAAGGATTGTGTGAGAGATATGTTGACATTCTGACATAATTATGTCCACAAGGATTGGGTGAGAGATATGTTGACATTCTGACATAATTATGTCCACAAGGATTGTGTGAGAGATATGTTGACATTCTGACATAATTATGTCCACAAGAATTGTGTGAGAGATCTGTTGACAGGCTGACATAATTATGTCCACAAGAATTGTGTGAGAGATCTGTTGACAGGCTGACATAATTATGTCCACAAGAATTGTGTGAGAGATCTGTTGACAGGCTGACATAACTATGTCCACAAGAATTGTGTGAGAGATCTGTTGACAGGCTGACATAATTATGTCCACAAGGATTGTGTGAGAGATGTGTTGACACTCTGACATAATTATGGACCGCTCTGTTGGCCTTGTGGTTAGAGCATCTGCCTTGGATGTGGGTGATAACGTGTTCATACCCTGGATGAGTCATACCAAAGACTTATAAAAATGGCACTAGTAGCTGCCTCACTTGGCGCTCAGCATTAAGAGGTTAGTGCTGGGGCTGGTTGGCCCAGTGTCAGGAAGACGTGACTGGGTAGGACATGATGCTGCATGTCTGTGGCATGATGGCCCAGTGCTAAACATCACCATAAACTGTCACACTGCAGACATCATATCGATATGACTGAATTTTTTTTAAAGCTATGTTAAAAATCCAAATCACACACACACACTGACTTAATTATGCCCACAAGCATTGTGTGAGGTTAGTTGACATTCTGACATAATTATGTCCACAAGGATTGTGTGAGAGATCTGTTGACAAGCTGACATAATTATGTCCACAAGGATTGTGTGAGAGATCTGTTGACAAGCTGACATAATTATGTCCACAAGGATTGTGTGAGAGATCTGTTGACAAGCTGACATAATTATGTCCACAAGGATTGTGTGAGAGATCTGTTGACAAGCTGACATAATTATGTCCACAAGGATTGTGTGAGAGATCTGTTGACAAGCTGACATAATTATGTCCACAAGGATTGTGTGAGAGATCTGTTGACAAGCTGACATAATTATGTCCACAAGGATTGTGTTAGAGATCTGTTGACATTCTGACATAATTATGTCCACAAGAATTGTGTGAGAGATCTGTTGACAGGTTGACATAATTATGTCCACAAGAATTGTGTGAGAGATCTATTGACAATCTGACATAATTATGTCCACAAGGATTGTGGGAGAGATCTGTTGACAGGTTGACATATTGTCCTTATGTATGAATAAAGGTATATTTTAGTGGTCTATCAAAATGTATGGGGTGAAGTTTGATGATAGCAGGAAGTGATGTTGTTCAACAGTGCTGTATGGGGTGAAGTTTGATGATTGCAGGAAGTGATGTTGTTCAACAGTGCTGTATTGGATGAAGTTTGATGATTGCAGGAAGTGATGTTGTTCAACAGTGCTGTACAAGGTGAAGTTTGATGATAACCTGAAGTGATGTTGTTCAAAAGTGCTGTATGGGGTGAAGTTTGATGATAGCCTGAAGTGATGTTGTTCAACAGTGCTTTATGGGGTGAAGTTTGATGATAGCCTGAATTGATATTGTTCAACAGTGCTTTATGGGGTGAAGTTTGATGATAGCCTGAAGTGATGTTTTTCAGCAGTGCTGTATGGGGTGAAGTTTGATGATTGCAGGAAGTGATGTTGTTCAACAGTGCTGTGTGGGGTGAAGTTTGATGATTGCTGCCTGTTGATCCGCTTGTCTTGCTTCCACAACCAATGGGTAAGGCCTGGTTGTCTTGCTTCTACAACCAAGGATAAGGCCAAGTTGTCTTGCCTCCACAACCAAGCATTATGTCTGATTGTCATGCCTTCACATTCAAGGGTAAGACCTGATTGCTATGCCTTTACAACCAAGGGTAAGGCCTAGTTGCATGTTGGTTGGAGGGCCTTTTCACCAACTTGCCATACCTCCACAACCAAAGGTAAGGCCTAGTTGCATGTTGGTTGGAAGGCCTTTTCACCAACTTGCCATACCTCCACAACCAAGGGTAATGCCTAGTTGCATGTTGGTTGGAACTTTTACATTATTCTGTCACAGCTGAGATTACCAAAAGGAAAAATGAATGACTGAAATGTATTTGTTGCCTTAAACTACGCTACTTGATGATGATGGTGTACATAACAGACAGAAAGGGAGATGAATCTTTAATTAAAATATGTAAAATAATGATTATTCATCAGTATCATAACTACTGTGCAACTTCAATGTGAAACTGATGTGATATTTTGAAGGAGTATATGTACATTCACAATAAATTATCAATTGTCAAATAAAGGAGCATTTTTATAGAATCTTTATGTTTTGGGGTTTTTGATACTTGCATGTACAGTCGATTCTAGTTTATCTGACATAAATTGTTGCCACTGAAAGTGTCAGATATACTTGATTATCATATAGTTTCCATTTCATCTGCATGGTATTGCCAATAATTTGTTAAAAGAGCTGTTAAACCTACCACCAACCAACCATCAGTTATGGAATGACTTTTAAGATATTGCTTCCATTTGTGACTTCATATATAATAAATTGTCAGATTAATGGCTGCCATTTAATTGAGCTTGACTATTATACAGTGTCATCTTTTCACTTGGGACCTCAAGTGGTCTAAAGTGTTCACCATTACAGATCACTGCCATCTCACCTTTGTCGGTGTGGGTTCAAGTCTCGGATTTGGCCAATGTGTGTATGTGAGAAAGCTTGTCAGTAGCTTATCGTTGGCTGGTGTTTCTTTCCGTGGTTTTCCTGGGTTCTTCCTTCACCGTTTGTACTGGCCACCATGTATAGCCTATCTTGAGCTGAAAAATGGCGTTAAACCCTACAACAACAACAATCTTTTCATCAAAAATAAACAGTTTAGGATGGTGATAATTTGTTTGTGGTTAGTGGAATTAATTATGAATAAGAAGTAATTTATAATCAACATCGCTTAATTAGTACTTTCTTCTAACTAGAATTTCATGATAGGTTCTCATGGTATGTGCAAATCAATTGAATTTTAATTACACTGCATATCATAGTAGATTCCTATACAAAAGGGCACCTGTTCCTGAAGGATGACATTTGCTAACCCCTTTTTTTCATTTCATATACTGTATTTTGTTATGCATAATGTGTGCGTCTTGTACCAATTTTCAGCTGTACTTGTCATAAACCAGAAGATGGCCTAAAAGGATGGCCTACTATCTGGCCTACTTTCACCCACCCATCCATCCATCCATCTGTCTATCCATTAGCACAAGTTTGTTATTGCTACTCCTTCTAAACTATTTTAAGTGCTGCCATGAAACTTTACAAACACATTCATCCCAAGGTCTAGTTGGTCCTAAATGAAATAGTACTCCTCTCAGTCCAGTTTGGTATCTTCAGCAACCCTCTTATAGATGTTGTTATTGCTACTACTTCTAAATGGACATGATACTGACATGGGGTTTTCACTACAAGATGTCTTATGATGTCTAGTTGGTATTAATTGAAAATAATTCCAATCTGACCACTATTTTATTCGTCTTGAAAATCTTGTTATTGCTATTCTTAACAAATGGATCATAGCAATATGGTGTTTTGACCAAAAAAAATTCTTAGGATGTTGAGTTTGTTGTAAATGAAACTGATGCTGCTTTTGCACACAATATGGCCACCTTTGTAGCCAGCTTGAATCTTCAGTTATCAGAACTTCTTTTGAATGGATGGTCATAGCAATATGGGGTTTTCACCAAAGTACTTCTCATCTGTCCAGTTAGACCTAAATCAAAATGGTATCAATTTTACATCCAGTATGTCTGCTGTCATAGCCATCTTGAAAATTGTATGACCTCATTCATATGTATGGATGTCATTCAAAATCTCTGTGGATACATTAATAACATAAATCTGAAGTTTACAGATGAGTCTATATAAGTCTTCAGTGTGTGTGACTATATGCAGACTTCATTTAGGTCCATAAAAGCATTATAATTCTAAGACTATAAAGTCATGGTCATGAAAGTGTTATGATGCTGTAGTCATAAACTAAGTAACAGAAAGAATCAAAGCAACAAGTTTTGTAAAACTTGAATAATTTAAAAATGATCAAAGTTATAAATTGAAAATTTGAGAGGAACTTTCAGTATTATGAGTTAAATCTAAAATAATCCTAAAAAGTTCTACACAGGTCCAAAATAACTCAATATTCTGAATGAATTCCAGGTCCTCAAATGTGCTGGTCTGCCTGCAGTCTTGATATATCACATTTGCATTGTCCAGAAGAGTCCCAAAATAATATTTTAGTCCAAGGAGCACTTTGTAATTCTACATCTCCACTTAAATTATTATTAAACACAACACTTAACACATCTGCAGACTGATATTAACTCAAGTGCGTATGAAATAAGAATCCAGAATAGGAATGAAGTAATTGCTCAGTTCTCTCTTTACATACATCTCCAAGAGTCTATTACAACTATGTCACAATATATCCACATGACAGACCTTATTACTCAATCTAATATTCCACAATACCTACTCTGGTGACCTAGGTTGTAAAGTAACCTACCTGAATGACACATCCAGTGGGAAATAACTTAATTCTTCAAAGAACCCACCTGAATTCACTAGACAATGAGAAATTACTCTAAACTTGTCAACAGGTTCAATATATAGATTAAATTTAACTTGTGAACCTATTTATGGCTCAATATCATTAAAATGGAATCTACACCCATGGACCAAAATATTTATGTTTGCATATAGAGGACCACTACAATTTACGGTCATGAACAAAAGTTACAATGTAGATACAGTCATGTAACAAAGGTTACACAAAAATATGGATATACATAACAAAAGTACTTCAAAATTAATATGTCACCAAAGAAGCGCTTGAAAGTCCTTTAATATTTAGCTTATCTGGCCAAAAGCCAAGTTAGTTTTGGTATGGTCAGTTGTCCATCATGTATTGTTCATAACACTCTAGAGGTTTGATTTCGAATTAGATTTTGATCTGACTTGTTATGCAGATTTATATCACCAAGGTCTTAAAAGAGTGCAATTTTGAATGACATCCATGCACATTAATGAGGTGATGTTATGATTGTTTAAGAATGTCAACACACTAGAGGCTATATATCTCATCAGATTTTGAACTTACATCATTGATATCTCAGATCAGTCCAGATATGAGTGATATTTATGCATGTTAAAGACGAGATCGTTCATCTTATTAGATGAACCTGTGAGCATTAGATTCCATATTTCTGATCAGATTTTGATCAGACTTGGTATGTAAGGTTGTATCATCAAGATCTTGGTTGAGTTCAGTTATGAAATGTGGAATGTCAAGAGACTGAATCTAATAATTTGATATGGAAATCATGTATACACATGTCACAGTGTGTGCAGTTACTTGACAGTTTAGTTTGTTTTTTTCCTTTTGAAAGCAAGGAAAATAAACTATTTCTTCATTAGAAAGCAAGGGAAATAAACCATTTAGAATTGCAGTTTTGAGGTAAAGTAGAATTCATCTCCATGCATAAAAATTAAAAGCAAATAATAAAATGAATTTTACAATACAAGATGCATACATTGAATAAAACAAGATATAATAATAAAAAAAATACACTTTAAATTATAATGAATGATTTGTAGTTTAAACTGAGGAAAAATATAAAATAGCAGTATAACAAGTAACACTCAGGTTTTGGAAGTAATTTGAAAATATAATTACATATCTTAAGATTAGTTTGTTAAATATCATTGAATTATTACAGTCTTTTGAATGAAGAGGTTTGCTGAGGAAAAGTGTGATTACTGAGTGGTTAGTATACTGGGCTCCTATACTAGAGTACTGGTTCACAATGCAAAAGTGTCATAGCCTAAGAAGAACTAGCTAAAGCCACTAGGCAAAACTTAAGGCTTAGCACAATGAAGCCAGAAAGAATTATATGTGTATATAGACACAAAAATTTATAATGGTCTGCCAAATGGTGTGGTTAGGCTCCATACAAACAAAACATTTTCCCAATGGTTCAAGCTAATCAGGTTCTTTGTCAAGGGAAAAAACCCCACCTTATATCAACAAAACAAACACTAAACAAAAAAGCTAATAGATCATCTAGACTCCTACAAGTTTGAATGACGGGAAATCCACAAAGAAGAGTTAAATAGTGGAAGAAAGAAAATATATTTGAAAAAAATGGTTTTAAAACTGGTAAACTAAATGTCTATATTCTGAACTGCCATCACACCTGCTTGGGTCTCTAACAGAACTCGAAGATGAAATAATCATCAGTTACATAGAGAACCAAATTTAGATAGCCAACAATAATGGGAGGAAGTGAGGACTGTACATACACTAACACAACATCCTTTACAGAATACAAAGAACCAAAAATGTGAATATAATGCTAAACAAAAATTTGTTTTGGCAGTATATTTTCATCTGTATGACATCATCATCATATATCTACTGATTGACATAACTATTTTAACAAAATGATATCTAAAAATATACATATATTGAGTACAAACCAACATACAATTTTTTGAGGCAGTAGGTCCCAAAACTTAGAATTCCCATCACATACAGTTAAAATACTAACACATTACCAAATGCAAAATGGGAACATGCACTACAGTGATAAGTACACAAAATTCTTTTATTGATCCCTGTGATCAATGTCCTATTATAAGTAAGAATGTAGGTCTTGCAGAGCTCTGCTGTGAGGTGCAATGGAAGATAGACAAATCTGTAAAGGAGACCCTAAAACATAGACACAAATCATCTAAGTACAATTGCAAACATAATCATGAAGCAGGATTAATGTGAAAACAATCTCAAACAAGTATATCCAATTTAAAAATGCACTTTTAAATTAAACATGCACTATACAGAAATAAATGCATGTAACTCACCTTTTTTCAATAGCACATATAAATTCAGTGCTCAGTTCAATTTGATTTCTAGCTGCACTGATCACAGACCAGAAGAGCTTATGGGATTGTCTATTGTCATCTGTCATCTGTCTGTTCGTTAGCACAAGTTTGTTATCACCACTTCTCTGAAACTACTTGCATATTCATTGCAGGGTCCAGTTGGTCATAGATGAAAATATTGCTGCCTGCACTTCCAATATGGCCTCTTTGGCAGCCATCTTGAAAATTTTGTAGTAACTTCTACTCCTGAATGGATGGTCATATCTCCATGGGGTTTTCCCTGAAAGACTTCTTACAATGTTGAGTTGGTCTTAAATGGTGTCGATCTGAGATCCAATATGGCCACAACAACAGCAGGCATCTTGAAAATCTTGTTATTGCTACTCCTGAATGGAAAGTCATATCTTGAAAATATTGTTATATATCTTTCTCCCAAAATGGATGGCTATATCAATATGGGTTTTCACCAATAGACTTCTTGTGATACTTACTTAGTCCTAAATGGAAATGGTGCCAGTCGTACATCCAATATGGCCGCCACGAAACTCTCTTAAAAATTTTGTCACTACTCCCCATGGCAGCCATCTTAAAAATCTTTTTATTACAGCGCTACTTGAACAGAAAGTCATATTGATATGGGTTTTTCACCCCAGACTTCTTACGATGTCCAGTTGATCCTAAATGGTGTCGATCTGACATCTAATATGGCTACCACAGCAGCCATCTTGAAGATCTTGTTATTGCTACTTCTCCTAAATAGAAAATCTTACATTGTTATGTCTACACCTCTCAAAATGGATGGCTATATTGATATGTTGATTTCACCAGTAGACTTCTTATGATGTCTAGTTGGTCCTAAATGAAAACAGTGCTAGTATGGTTGCCACAGTAGCCTGCTTGAAAATCTTGTTATCATTCCTCCTCTTGAATGAATGGTCATTTTATCATGGGGTTTTCACTAAAAAGAATTCTTACAATGTTTTTTTGATCCTAAATGTTAATATAATGTCCAATATGTGACCTTCTTGAAAATCATTTTTTGCTTCTCCTCTTAAAGGAAAGGTCATTTTGACATAGGATTTTCATCAAAAGTGTTCTTATGGTGTCCTAAATGAAAATGACCTCAAAATGGACACCATGGTGGCTATCTCTTAAAAACAGTGTTGCCTCTTACTCCTAAATGTCAACACTTCCTATGATGCCTAGTTGGTCCTAACGAGAATGGTGCCTGTCATATATCCAATATGGCTGCAGTGATGACTGTTGTGAAAATCATTATTGTCTCTGCTCTCCCTGAATGGATTCTCACTATGACATGGGCTTTCGACCAAAAGACTTTTAATGATGCCTTCTTTGTCCTAAATGAAATTAGTGCTAATCTAACATCCAGTATGTCTACTACAGCAAATGATTTGAAAATTGTCCTAAATGAAAATAGTGCCAGTCTAACATCTATTGTGTCTACCGCAGCAGCTGATTTGAAAATCGTCCTAGATGAAAATGGTGCCAATCTTATGTCTAATATGTCCACCAGAGAAGCAAATTTGAAAATTTTGTTGTTGATGAATATCAGAGATAGTTTCAACACTCAACAGATAAAAGGAAGAAATTAATTCTTAGAAATTCTTGTTACCAAGTAGAGTGTCAGACCCTTCAAGGGACTCTTGTTTTTAAAGCCATCCTCAGACAAAAACATAGGTTATATTAGAAACAACATTTATGCACACATAAAATGCCCCTTAATGGGTTTTGGATTTTGTTAGTGTAGGTTTAACAATTTGATTCCTATTGCTATGATGTCTGCAGTGTGACAGTTTATAATGATGTCTAGCACTAGGGCATCATGCCACAGACATGTGGCATCATGTCCCACCCAGTCACACTGTCCTGAGTGAGGCAGCTGCTAGTAGCATTTTTATAAGTCTTTGGTATGACTCGGTTAGGGTTTGAACCTGCAACCTCTTGCATCCAAGGAGGATGCTATAACTACCTAGGCCACCTTATAAAGACAACAATTAATATAGCATAGACCCTAAGGACAAAGGTCCCTTATAATTACAAAATGAGTCTGAATAGGAAAAATGGAGAATTGCAGGCCATGCCCTCCAGCACCAGGGAAAGGGCAGCTATTGGAACAACTTAAAATGGGGACAGAGATATAAAATGATAAAAGGTAAGGAAATTCACTTAGAATTTTATGGATTGTATGCCAGAAGGGGCATGGGACAGGCTTATCTTTATGCCTGAAGGAGTGTGGGACAGGCATATGAGCCTGGAAACTCAAGGGCACATTTTGATACAAAAGTAGGGGAATCAACCAAGTTAGGTTTATCATTCAAATTCAAATACATATAAACCTCAGTCAATATATAAGCAAACTTCTGATGGTTCATGAAATAACTGACTTAAAAGTTTTGGTATTTGGAAATAATTCATTGCTTTATCTCTTCAAAAAAATAAAATCTTATCTCCCTCAAGAATAGAGAAAGATATTCTACAATGCTTATATCATGCCACACCTAGAATGTTGTCATTCTTTTTGGGGTAATAGTGGTACAAAAAATCAAGAAAGATTACTGAAATTTCAAAAAAGAGCAGCTAAAGTTCTTCTTGACACTGATTTAGATACACCAATAACAAATCTTCTTAAAAACCCTAAAACGGTTCACTAATCTATAAATCCTTACATGGAATTTAAATTTGTTGAAAATGTACATATGTATGAACTAAGATCCATCTCAAATAGCAATTTATATTTACCTATAAGAGGTTTGCTTTTTCTCGAGCCAAACTATAGAATCCCATACCACTTAAAAAGCTTCTTAGTCAACATCTATGGAAACAATCATTTGTACATACATACATACATACATATATACTTAATGACGGGGGTAATAATGGTACAGAAAATCAAGAAAGATTACTGAAATTTCAAGAAAGAGCAGCAAGAGTTATTCTTGATGTTGATTTAGATACACCATCAACAAATCTTTTTAAAACCCTGAAGTGGCTTCCATTTTCAAACTGGTTTACTGGAATATAAATAAATCCTTACATGGTTTGGTTCTTGGTCATCTTAAATGTAATGTTAAATTGTGTTAAAAATGTACATATGTATAAACCAAGATCCATCTTGAACAACAAATTATATTTACCTAAACCAAATTCAGAGTTTTATAAGAAGTTTTGTTTCAGGAGCCAAACTATGGAATTCCATACCACCTTATATAAAGTCAACAAACTCATGCCGAGCTTTTCAAAAGCTTCTTAGTCAATATCTACAGAAACAATCATTTGTATGAATTTGTTTAATTCAATACCACTGCTTTTTACAACATTGTTATCATGTAATCAGCTATAATGTTTTACTCATGTTCACTACTACATTTTGTATGAATCCTGTACGTACTCATCCTAAAAGCATTGTGCATATTGTATTGTAGCAGTAGATCAATTGTCTAGTTTTTAATAGCATTTGTTGTCTAAATACACCTCATCTTGTAAAAAATTGTGCTTTAAAGAAAGATTCCTAAAATATATCCACCATTTTTTTACGTTATCATTTTCTTCCTTTTAATAATTACAAGGTCCACATATGACGTGATATTGTATTGAATTAAATGTCAAATTTGACAAGACATTAGTTTAATTTTTTAGTATATGTGCATTATTTAGCACTAATAGTTAATAGGAAACTGTACAGGATGAATAATCACTCTAAATAAATCTAGCAGAAGCATTAACATACTCAGACCATTATGTATAGACAAAAAAAAAGTTTTTTTATATGAGCCCTGATTTCATGATTTTTTTCAGTATTAGTAATTTTATTATTTTTCAATAAAATAAAGGATTTAAATTTTACACAATGGTGAATGAGCTGCTTAAATTGCCGATGCAGGATAGATACTCTTATGTTATTTTATTACATTATATATAACAACCCCATCATCACGCATACAATCGCAGTTTCGATTCCTGAAATGCATGTTTGAACTGCTCAACATACCCGGAAAATAATGAGAAATATAATTATTTTAAACAAATGTAAATGTCGCATTTAAATCCTGGATGAAAGTTAATAATATTCCGCATAGTTTGAATCAGCCCGACATTTGTTCCGAAATCAACCCATAATATGGGACGAATCGGTGGGAATAAAGTGCAAAATGGACTCCTTTTCGCGAAAAGGACTTACCGTCTGCAAAAAGAACTTACTGTCTGTGAAAAGAACCGAGGATGATTATACTAGCAGTTTTTCAATCAATATTTTATTTCACAAATGAACTTATTTTATGTAGTAACCCATTTCACAAAGCATTTAATGCGTCGTTTTTTATATAAATTGTTAAAAATCGATCCTTTTCACTAAACGGGTCCTTTTCGCGAGAAGGATTTACCGTCTCTCAAAAGGACCCAGTATGTTTTCACTAATACATGTAGTTTAAATCACTATTTCTATTTCACAAATGAAATTAATTCATGTAGAAACTCATTTTACATAACATTTAATATTTCTTTTTAACATGAAGTGTTAATAATGAGCCCTTTTCGCAAAAAAGGACTTATCGTTTGCAAAAGGGACCCAGTACATTTTTACTGTTTCAATTAATATTTTTATTTCACAAATGAAATTAATTTGTTGTGTTAACCAATATTACACTGCATTTAATATTTCTTCTTGGCTTGAAGTTGGTTTAATATGATGTGTTCCGTTAAAGTGATGACTGGGGTAAATGGAAAGACACTTCCATGTACTCCAGTTTTCAAGTTTAGAAAAAGAACAGTGAAAAATAATGTTTATCAAGAAATTTATTGAAATATAAGCAAGCCTTTACACATACAGAAATTAAGCCAAGTATTCAAGCAAGACCAATTATTACAACTGGTCCACAATTTAGGCAAATACGCACCTAAGCATAACTTCAGGATAAGCCATTTCCACAATACTCAACACAATCGCATGTAGGATATTGTAGGAAATTAATTTTCTTGAATCTTTATATATAACGACCCACATTTGTCTGTGTGTCCTTGCTGCCAAACAAGCGGTGGCGAGTTCGAAACTTGCGGCTGCATCCCGGGTTTTATTTATTTTATACTTTTGGAGATATTTTTATGTACAAACCTTTTAAACTTGCTCATCACAATTGTTTTTTTTTTTAAAAACAAAAAAACCCTCAAACAATATGTTTATTATGAAAATTTGTCACTCCCGTCCTAGGACGGGCAAATTTAGCTAGTTCAAACATAATTTAGTCTTTGACGATATCCACCACCCACCCATCCTGAAATTGCACATATTCATCTGTATTTCATCAAACAGCAACAGAGCTATTTTCACATTTGTTAGTTATGTGTTCAAAAGCAACCCTTTGACTACTGCATATTGCCGCACTACAGCATTTGAACAATACAGTTTAGTTAAGATGCGTTCTCAAGCAAGTAGGCCTAAAGGAATTATATGAGTACTTAGAATCTACATGGCAGTACTGCAGCTTTCTTCTCAGTGTTGGAAATGTTTGTGTTCAAAAAAAGAAAACAGCTTTTATTTGCATGAACCAGCATGTACATGTATTAACTGTTCTAAACTGCTGCAGTATATCGACCAAGCTTGTGGACATACATGCCTAGATTGACGTCAAGTTGGTTATTTATTCCTTATTCCTTATTCCCAATTGAATAAGGAATAAGTAACCAGTTACTGATTGAATAAGGAATAAGAAACCAGTTACTTATTCCCAATTCAACTATTTCTACATACATTTGGTTACTTATTCCTTATTAAAATCCATTTCGCTATTCATTCTTTATTCACAGTTCAATAAGTAATTGGTTATAACTTATTGAAGATTAAAAGCCCTTCAGGGCATGCATTGGTGTTGTTCTAACCCAGTTAGAGAAATACGAGTGTTCTTTGGTGCCAGCTATATAAAGCAGACTGGAGACAAATCCTGGACTATGTGTAGGAAGGTGTTAGGATATTGGTGGGTATACATAATTAGTAATTTGAGATACGATTAATTAGTTGTGTTAAGTGTTTAGGTCGCGTCCTGCTGTGCATGGTGTGAACTAATAGTTTTCAGATTCGAAAAGCTTACTAATGACTCAAGTAAACGTGAAACCACAAAATACCGTACAAGTGTGAAATTGGAGATTTCTCTTTTGTGTTAATAATATGCTTAGAGAAGAATTATTTTAAGTATCTACGGCTTTAGGAAGCCTTCAGTTGACATCAACTGTTGTCTTGATGTCCTTGGAACTGGGTAAACGAGCATACGGTTAGGTGTATGAAACATGCTCAGTGTGGATCAAATTTATGAATACTTAGTACGAATTAAACCCGTACCTAAACGATGTTGATTGCAACGTCTGATAGACAGTTTCTATTCAGGAATCCATTCCAACAGAAGCCAAAGTTATTAAAAAAAATTCGTTTAACCGATTTCCAGAAATTGGGGCTACATAAAGGGAGGAGGTGAGAGTATATCTTACTTATGCAGGTGGGCCAATACCTCTTCTCTTTAATGAGTTTTGACATGGACCTTTCTCTGACATTTTATCTCTTGGGGATAGTGTCGAGCCACGAAAGAAGTCCTGACGAATCCCATCAAGAGGAATCAGTGAAAAAAGGGACAACCTATGAGCACCTGGTATGAAAAAGACGCACAATTTGGATCGATTGAAAAGATTGTAATTATTGAACCCCTAACCAGAAGATATTGATTTCAACGCCTCTTGGACAATATCTAGTTAACAGATTGCAGCTATGGGCAGCCGTCACCACCAAAATTACATTAATCAAATGATGTAGTATGAAATCAAATGATTTAACCCAGGAAATGAAATGATAAATCCAGATTCCAAATGATGTGGTGTCATATGAAATGATTTAGCGAACAAAACCGAATGATGAATTTAGATTCCAAATGATATGGTATGAAATGAAATGATGTAGTGTGAAATGAAATGATTTAACCCAACAAATGGAATGATGAATTCAGATTCCAAATGATGTTGTGTGATATGAAATGATGTAGCATGAAACGAAATGATTGAACCCCAAAAATGAATTAATGAATTCAGATTCCAAATGACGTGGTGTTAAATGAAATGATTTAGTATGAAATTAAATGATGTAAAGAACAAAACAAAATGATCATATCTGCTAACAAATGAAGTGGTATTAAATAAAATGATGTAGTCTAAAATGAAATAATTTAACTCAACAAATGAAATCATAAATTTAAATTCCAAATGATCTGGTATTAAATAAAATGATTTAAACAACAAAATGGAATGATGAATTCTGATTCCAAATGACGTTTTATTAATTGAATTTACATTGCATAAAATCAAATGATTTAAACCAAAAAATGAAATGATGAATTCAGATTCCAAATGACGTGATATTAAATAAAATCATTTAAAGAAGAAAATGGAATGATGAAATCTGTTTCCAAATGACGTGGTATTAGATAAAATGATGTAGTCTAAAATGAAATGATTTAATCCAACAAATGAAATCATGAATTTAAATTCCAAACGATTTGGTATTGAATAAAATGGTCTGAAGAACCGAATGGAATAATGCATTCAGATTCCAAATGATGTGGTATTAAATGAAATGTGGTGGAAGTAAATGGTCTGACTGTGAACAGCACTATATTGTAAGGTCAAACTGCAAATCATCTAGCGTAAATCCAAATATACACGGGGGGGCGCTGTTAACCATGATGTATGGTGTCAGCACGCCCAGATTTATAATCTAGTGAAGTATGTTCACCATTCATTAAGATTTTTTGCAGACAAAAATTGGACAGCCAAAGTGTTTCAATTCCTATGATATAAACAAGAACTATATTTTCCAATCAGCATCAAGTGTTTTGATCCACATTAACGAATGTGTGTATGTTCTTTAACATTCCTCCGCCTTGCACTACATGAGCTTCCAATTAAGGCTTCTAGAAACCAAGATCTATCAATTAAGGAAATTAAAATTTTGATCTTATTTGATCAATAGTAATTTCCATATTTGATGACCTGACCTAGCATAGATACTAAACTAACAAGTTGTTTCTCGATACTTTTTGTATATATCTTACATTACTTTTTGGGGGGGCAGGATGGGGCACCAGACAGATGCCCCCCCACTTAACCGAAAAAAAGAAAAGTGTTTTATGTATATGTGTATCCCCCTAAAGTGTGTTGCATTGTTTACTTTATAAAACAGAATTTGGATCAAAAATTTATTTAAAAAGCAAATTTGTTATGGGGTATTTATTTCCCTAGTGTATCTAAAGGTTTGCTCATCCAGTCAGATTTTAATCATTTGATCAGAATCCCTCTCCTTTTAAAATCCAGTGACCTTTGCCAAGGGTCCCTATGTCCTGTGTTTGCTATATGTGTGATGCTATATTGTGTGCTTGCTATAGATTTGCTAAAGAAATGTGGTTCCTTAAGCAGGATGCAGCCTTTTCATTCCCAATAGTTATTTGGTTCTTCAGCTACTACTTCTGCTCATAGTAGGAAGCATACTCCTTTTTGACACCTCACAAACCTGTATTCATTTGGTGCCTTTTATCACATTGTGAGTGTCATGTCTATTTAATTGTATTATGTGTCTTTATCCATAATTTGGGGTGTGAGTTTGGGCCTACATCACCAATGTCAGCTTTTGTTAACATGTTTACATAGGTTTGAGTTCTAGATACAGCCTTGATTCTGGCCTTAGAAGATTCTAGAAATGAATTTTTAGAAAATGGTAGTTGCAACATGGGACTAGTTGGGAGGTATATAAAATTGTTTACATCAGAATTACTGATATTATACTTTTGGCACATAAGCACATTTAAGACTATTAGCACATTAACATATAAAGATTGGAATTCATTTAGAGCATCTCTGGAATTCATTCAGAACATTGTACTTTTGGACTTGTGATAGAAATTTTTGGACTACTGGGGATTTTATTCATGATATTGTAAGACATTTCTTTTTAAATTGTCACTGCGTATTCTTGGGAAATTAATTTTTTGCTGAATTTGACTAAACTTATTAGTTTCCACTCTTTTCTTTTACTTAGTTTGAGACCATAAAGTCTTAACAGTAGCAGCTTTGAGAAATTTTCTGGCAGTGGGAAGTATGCTTGAGCTAAATCATTTTCTCATTCTTTTCTGCACAGGATGAAGTTTCTCACTTTATTGGTTTAACTATTAAGATAAGTATGTCAGCACCATTTTGGTTATCAGTCTTATGATTCATTCAAGTAATGTGTACTTGACTTAGTATATGAATTCTGTCACTAATTGTTTGATATAACATACCAAAATGTTGGATGTAATTCATACAGAGGTTTGTGTTCATCATTTGCATCATCTTCACTTTATTTTGATGCAATGCTTGACTGATATCACCTGTTTAGGCAAGCCATCATGTTGCACTCTATATTTTGAGGTGTCAACACAATCAGAAAGACCAAGTGCTCAGAGAACAAACACTTTACGTAAGCTGAAAATAAACATCATGCTGCATGACTGAAATGTATGAGGTGTGATTCAAGTCCTACATATGACATTTGCTCATGATGGACAGAGAATCTATGGACTACCATCCTAACCAAATAGTGCACATGGAATAATAAGAAGACAAAGAAATGTACAATCAGAAATGAAGATGCTATTAGCATTGCCTCTGAGCCTGCCATAATGAACAACTTCTTATTGGCAGAAGCATTGCAAAAAGAGTTCATCAGTTCAAATGGACCAATTCATCACAGGCATCACATACAGCTCGATCTCCACCTTTGTCTCCATGATCTTTGCAGCAGTACCTTTTAGGACCAATTCATCACGGGCATCACATACAGCTCGAACTCCACCTTTGTCTCCATGATCTTTGCAGCAGTACCTTTTAGGACCAATTCCAACTAGCACAGCAGTACCTTTTAGGACCAATTCCAACTAGTACAGCAGTACCTTTTAGGACCAATTCCAACTAGTACAGCAGTACCTTTTAGGACCAATTCCAACTAGTACAGCAGCCTATCTGGGCCAGGAATGGCTTCAGAGGTTGATCGGCAATGTTCACTTCCAGCCATGACTTTGCCTCAAATGTTGCAGGGAGGAAAAAGTTATAATGATCTGATGTCCCCAAACTTGTTCTAGCATCATGAACCCTGCACCACTATGAAAGAAATGATGGTCTTATTCTGTCACAGCTAGATAATGTTATCAGATTTGGATCTTTTATTTTATGGTCAACAGCAAATTCGATTATTCCCAAGAGGACTAGTCATGGTGGTCTAGCTGATATCATATATCCCACCGCACAACATAACACTGGCATCAGACTCAAAGAGCACATGACCTCTGCCTATATAGGACAATGTCAGATCATATCAATCATGGCTAGTACCACAGTGTGCAGGTTCCATGAAAGACCCATGTTGGTCCTTAACCAGTTTAATGCCACAGCACCCATGTGCCATTACAGACCCAGTGTGGTTCATAGCTATTAATTAGTCCATGGCAGTTTTGGATTCATGTAGACAAGGTCCATATCAGACCTATCTCAGTCCATTCCAGTTATAGGTTGGTCCATGGCCATCACAAAACCATGTAGATGTAGTGCCATTACAGATCTTGCACAGTCCAGTTACATCATTGGTGGACCAGTGTTGAATGGTTCCAATACAGTCAATGGGTGGCTGGTGATGATAAAGTCCTGGACACTTAGTACCATGTTGACCATCATGACTTACCAGTTTGGTACTGGCTATGGCAATGTTACAGTCCCAGATGCCTGTTACCAGACCCAGACCATATGCAATACACTAAAAAATCATCTCAAGAAAACAATATTGTGATCTGAATATACTTCTAGTCTAATTCACATTTAGTCTCAGCAGACTTAGCTGGCCATGCCATACACCTCACATCAAGCATCTGTGTCACCCCATTCTTCAGAATTAGAATGATGATCACAAGCTCCATTATCAGTACTTATTGAATGATGTTGAGTAAAGAATCAGCCTTCCCTGCATTATTCAAGGAAGTGATGGATAGATAGATAGATAGACAGATAGATAAAAGGTAGTAACTCATACATATTAACTTCCCTTGTTCCTGCTAGGTGGCCATCAATGAAACCAGTTAAAACTGTTACTTGGAACTGTGAACAGTGTCTCCAAGAATCCACTGAAATTTATATTTGATTTTGACCAAGTTGGACAAAAACTAGGACCATTTTTAATCCATTTCAGCAGTCTACTGGGCATAAGACACCATCCCTGTCAATGCATGGACTAAGAAATGCTATAGCTGATCATGTGGGATTCCCTTCCAGCTTTGCTGGCTGGGCAGGCTTGCAAGTTATTTACCATTTACTGTTGTTTTGTATATTTAATTTATACTGTGTACCTGACTTTTGTCATCATTAATAGTGGTAAATAAGATGTATATAAAAATTTGAGTTCAAGGTCTAACATTGTTTACAAACTTGGAATGTTTTGGACATGAACTTATTTACAATTTGATGGAATTTTCTATTAGAAATGACTCACATCTAGGGAATTCCAGAACAATCTACTGCATCATAGATCAAGTATTTGTATATATAGCTGATTTAGTAAACAAAATTAATTTCCCATTTAAAATGACCTATATCCTGGGCATTCTATTGTGTCTCAGGTAAAGTGAAATTAGCATATGTAGGATGAGGTAAACAATTATTCTTGTTTCATATCATTGTTTGGGAATCTATGATCAAAGACTTAGGTGTATTCAGATATAATGTGAGAAGAATCATTTATTTTAGATTCTTCATTTGAAGTATAAAGTGCCCATTGACTTTTGGGCTAAAACACTACTTTGGGATTATTGTGAATTCATATTCATTAAACTATTTTCTGGATTATATCATTGTGATACATCAATAGTTGTTGGTACATCAACATATTCAAAACTATTGGTATATTAGCACATTCAAGTTTATGGGAATTCATTTTGAACATTCTATACTTTTGGACTTGTGATAGAACATTTAGAAATTATCTGGGGTTTAAATCAAAATATTGAAAGTACCTTTTGAATTGTTACTTTGTATTCTAGGGAAATAATTAATTTCATTTAAATAAAACTTGTTGGTTTCAAATCTTTCTGTTACTAAGTTTAAGACCATAGAATAACACTGTGTAGTTTTAATTATTATAATATCATATGCTTATTTGATAAATATATTAAATAAAGTTTTATTGTATAAATCTTCCATTTTCTTTATTAGGGAAGTGTTATATATATATATATATATATATATATATATATATATATATATATATATAGATATAGATATATAGATATTGTGTGCTTTAATTTTGTGCATGATTGTAAGTTGTACTTTAGACAATGTAAACAGAAGTTTTAAATAGGATATGAGTTCAAAGAACAGTCATATTTAGAGTTGGACTGGAATTTTCCAGAGAATGATTCACATCTAGGTCAAGTGAAAATGTGTATAAATAGGGATTTGATAAACAAACAATTAATTCCTGTTTTACGTCAGTCTGTAGGAATCCATTAGAGATCAGAATTTACAGTTGTGTTTAGATATAATTCGAGAAGAGTTATTTATTTAAAATTACTACAGTTCTTATTCTCTTTTGGACTAATAGACTACTTTGGATAATTGTGAACTCATTCAAAAGAGATTCTTGATTGCATCACTGTATTACATAAGGACATTCAAGACTTTTTGAATTCATAATGAATATTCTATATTTTTGGACTTGTGATAAGTCATTTTAGATTCTTTGGAATTTTATTCAGAAAAATTGTAAGTGACTAGTTAATTTTCAGTTTGTATCGTGGATAAATAAATTACTTATTGATTTTACTTAATTGTTGGTTTAACTTTCTTTCTGTTGCATATTTTAAGACCTAGAGTGATAACATTACTTTGTAAACAAGTATATGTATCAAATGAAACCCTTTAAAGATTTTATAACCTTTAAATTAAAATCATTCATCAACATTTGCATTAGCAGTGACAGTTACAACAATGTGATTATTTTGTTAGTATATATTAGTTGTATTAACTCATGTTGTAAAATATCTTGAAAATTTTTTTACTAATCGTGTGGATGATACTTTGTTGATTACGTTAACATCTCAACGAAGAAGTTGCAGTTAATGAAGTTGTGTCTTTCATGTAAAAATCTGCAACATTACAAAATTCAAGGTGTGAATTTATGTCCTGTGACTTTTAATCCTTCACATCTTTCATAATAGTGAAAATTAAAATCGTGACTTTTTGTCCTGTGACTTTCTGTCTTGAACCATAAAAGGCCCACTGCTTTTAAAACTTCTGTCCATTTTTCCCTCAGCTGCATGGATCCTGTTGTTTCTTTCCAAGCTGCTGAGTTCCAGCCTTTTGAGACTCATTAAGTTTAGTGATCTGCTCATTTAGGTTGTCACCAAAAAGCCAGTTGGTGATGGGGTTCAAGACAGTGCAGATGGGCTGCTACTCATCAGTTAGCTCTAGCTTTATGAGCTCTCAGCACCTGAAACCTGCAGAAGAAGGATGTCAATTTGAAAATGTCCATGACAAAATCTTATATTCGAATCCAAAGGTAATTCCTGTAGGTTGTTCCTGTGCATAATTAACAGTTAATGTACACGCCAAGGCTTACTACTACAAGAAACTCATATATCCACGGTCTGAGCTTGAAAATGCTTCTACAGTATGGGACCCACACTCCAAAACCAATGCAGCCAAACTAGAATCAGTCCAGAAGCTGGCAGGAAGATTTTGTCACGCGGACTATCAACGAAATAGTAGTGTCACAACCATGCTTAAGACAGAAGGTCATCATAATGTACTTATCATTAACCAACTGGTTGAAATACCAACAACTGGGTACTTGATCCCCGCAGATTTAGCATCAGCCAGAGGCCTTGTCAATAGATATATGGTACCATACTGTTCCATGGACACATATAGGAGTTCCTTATTCCCTACAGGCATCTGTCTTTGGAACTGCTTGCCAGCAACAGCCTAATCTTTTCCAAATTTTGAAAGTATAAATGTTGTAGGAAAACTAGTATCAAATAATAGTAGATGTTTTGTTGTTGAGCAATGTAGAACAGAACAATTTAGAAATTCTTATCTTTATAAAAACAATTGTGGACTTGAATCATCTGAGTGACAGTGTTGTATGCATGCAATCAGTGGAGAGCTTCAAGACAGTTCTTGAACAATATTACTGACTTTCTAGTTGGCTCTCTCTTCCGGTGCAAATTTATGCCGTAACTGGCCCTGCACTGTATACATTCAGATTCGGATTCATCTGACCATGTGGGTTCAAGTCTTGTCTTGGATAAAATTGGTAACGGATAAAGCTTGACAGTTACTTTCAATGGGTCGGTGGTTCGTTCACCGCAAAATATACTGGTTGCCATTTGCAGCTCTGTACACATTCAGATTCAGATAGCCATTACAGCGCCTTCCATTGAAACCTTTAAGGTCTACATTGGTGCTGTAGGCCCCATGTCTTAGCATGTACACTGTATGTTATTTTAACCTGTTTGTATCTTGTACAAGGAGCCTTCCTTCACCAATGTACATAGTTCACCACAGTGTGACTATGCCTGCATATGGGCCAAGCACTTAATTGAGAGATGAAGATGATGGTGTAAACAGAAAACAGAGGCAGATAGAGGGTGAAGAAGAATTAGATGGCTATCAAGCTACAGTTTCCACGTTCATTTATCCATTTAATGAATATTGCAATACAAGATACATACAGAATATTGCATTATAAAATACATAAAACAATAATGTGATATTATGGCTATTGTGAAGCAACTTACATTAGTCATGCAATATTGTGATAATGTGACGTGATTTGCATGAATTACAATTATGATTTTAACTTCTTCGTTTTAACCGTGAGTATGTTGATTCAGTGGTTCAAGTACCGTTTCCGACGTTGTCCCTTCGTTCCCGGTTTGGGGTTTGGTCCGACTTTTTATTCTGTCCGTGCGTTCTGGGATTCAATATGGCCGGCCTCAGTTGACAGTGGGAAAAAAACCGTTTAATTTCTTCAGATCTGTTAAAGAATTGCATGCAAAACATAATTTATTGGAATGACTTAAAGGATTTGTTATAGAATTTATTTCCAAGCATGTAGTTTTTAATTGTATGGAGTTAAACCGTACTGGAATGTTTTTAAACTTCCCAGTACACCAAGTTTCAAACATGTCTGGGCACAAGTTCTGTTATATGAAAACCCTTCTTTCATTTGAATGATCAGTGTTCCTTATTGTTGATCATGTTTAAAAGATAATTTTCTGAATTGAGTCCAACCCATGTGTATATAGTTCTGTTATCTTGTAAATCGACAGTGACACAAACTTGAAAAGTGATTGCTGGCAGTTTGTTCTCATGTGCTGTAATCATACGAAATAATGAAAGGTTAATGAATTTTACCAGGTCCATGGATGTGTGTGTTACCGGACAAGATTACAGCTTTTATTAAAAGGCAAGTCAATCAATATATTAAATATGTGAATCAAGACAAATATTACATTGAAAATACAAGTAAAATATACTAAGCACAGGTATGTCACAATTCAGTGATCAGCACGTTTTTAATTAGAATTAATAAATATCTACCACATTACCATGTAGCCATTATTGTGCTGACATGCAGTTAAACCCAAGGCATGCATTCATATATTACATTATTATTCAGCTTTGAGATATAAGGAAAGATAAACCTAGTACAGAAGGTGGATTGACAAGTAGAATCAGGGATAACTAGACATTTTGGACCATGGCAAATACCTGCCAGGTGTATTCTGCCAAAATTATGAGCTGATGTTAACAAAATGCCAGGGTGATTCAGATCGTGTGAAATATTATTAAATTTTATCATGGATTTAAATGTGACATTTTAATTTTTTAAACTATTATATTTTTCATTATTTTCCAGGTAAATTGAACACTTTAAATCTCCATTTAAGCAAACAAAGCCCAATTTTACATGAGATAAGGGTGTTGTTATATATAATGAAATGAAATAATGTAAGACTGTTGAATTTTCCAAGTAGCTCATTCACCTTTATGCAAAATTTAAATAGTTTACAATATTTTATTACAAACTAATAAATTACTAACACTGAAAAAAATCCTGAAAACATTCTATTCTGTGTGTGTGTGTTTATATATATATATATATATATATATATATATATATATATTGGTCTGAGTATGTCAATGCTTCTGTTAGATTTATTTAAAATTTATCTTTAACCCGTATATTGTATTATATGCTATTAGTGCTAAGTAACACATATTTACTAAATATTAAACTGGGGTCTTGTCAAATTTATGATTTGATTTAGTACAGTATCATAATATATATTCTGCTATACTTGTGGACCGTTATCTACTGCAAGATTAAATATATTTTACAAATCTTTGTTTAAACCTCAGTATGTTATTTGCTTTCTGTGAATTCATACTCATTTAATTGATGCAAGGTACTAATTGCAAAAAATCGTGTAAACATAGCCATTGCAGTAACATTTGTATATATATATATGTGTATGTGTGTGTTTAATACTTTACTTGATCAGTGCATCCTTAATTAATTTAATTACAAAAACTAATAAGGAACTTATGACCATGAACTTGCAAAACCCATTTGATCAACACCACTATAATTAAAGTACTTCTAATGTCATTTGCCAATTTACTGAATTTAATACCATTCTAGAACACAAATATGTTGTTGACTTGAAACAGCTTTTGTGATCTTTGGTTACATGGAAGTGTTATTATATTACTATGTATTAATGTAATAAAATATTCAGAAATCAGTATTTAATGGATTGAGTGCATGCTTTAAATGAAATATTTTAAAATGTTTCAAAGGTTAAAATTATAATAAACCAATGCTCAAAAAATCCGATAGCCAGATGCCTGGGGCTCCTCTCATTTTAGTTCAGGCGCGTCCTGTATTCCAAGTGAGGTGCCCGTCAGGCTTGTCAAAAAAAAAAATAGTTTGCCTGAAGAAACTTTGATCATGCTGATGAAATGAGTAAATGTACTTTCAAGATGTTGACATACATGCCATAACATGGCACAATCTAAATGAGATTACCACTGTCCTATGTGAAATTGAGATCTGATTTTAATCAAATGGAAGCTTTGCTAAAAATATGATTTTGGACTCCCTAACCCCCAGACATGGTTGTGTTTCGAGAAAACACAATTTTCAGTAATCTTTAAAAAAACAACCAAAAAAATATTAAAAAGACCAAAAAACAAACTTTCAGTCTGTGCCTGTTACATGTAGTAGTATGCACAAAGGATAATCTGTAATGATTGGAACTGATATAAAACTATCCCTTGGGCAGTTTAAATTGCAGCAATTAGAGGAAAAGAAGTCAGATATAAAATCAAAGTTTCACATAAACTGGCTGACAGTAGCTAGTGAGATGTGTTGAAGGTGTCAGAGGGTGAACCCAGTGTGCTAATCTCCATAGGTAGGATCAGGAAGTGGAACAACCCATTATAGGTAAATCAAAGAGATGATAGATGCAACAACAAAAGTTATTACATATTATTGCTTTGAATAAGAATATTTGAGCCTATGTATTATATTTTTGACAAGTTTGTGAACAGCAGCAATGTTTCTTTGAAGTCGGATTTTACTGCATATATAGAATGCAAAGCATGATCATTTCAGTTATGGGAATAGTGTTAAAGTGTAATTCATTTTTATTACATTTATATTCGAATTGTAGCTATTGCAACGTTGTGTGGCAATATTAAAAAAGGGGAAATTTTGGGCTTGTGGAAATTGGAGTTCGGCATACCTGTCAACATTTCAAAAGCCAAGTAGGGAGAGTAACAAATAAGATACTGAGATTGGGACATAAAATAGTGAGGGTTTTATGCTGCATTTTTTAAGTGCCAGTTTCAATAAATATTGACCAATCTTCCAAGTCCAATAAGGGTGAAATTCTCAAAGGATGTGTCAGAAGCACATGCAGAAACTTTTTTTGGGGGGGACTCATGGTGGTCAGCTTTGAAATTTTATGGATGCAAGCCAAAACATGTTTAAAGGTGAAATTGGGGGAGGTGACTATTGCCCCCACCCCAATATGCGAGTGCCCATGGGATGTGCCATTTCTCCCTGTGATACGCCTTATTTTCCTCCAGGACAAGCCCCTCTTTTTATATTCTGGTCAGCTGTGGCTAAACTGCATAATAGCTAACAGTTAGACTTAAGTACACAAGCATAGGACCAATGTGACTAATTAACAATTAATCCTTAACATTGCATTTATCTTGTGAAAAGGACTGTCCTTCGGACCTACTTCAGAGAAACCATGTGCTGCAGTGTGTGTATATAAGCACCAGCAATTGATTGTCAAAAAAACGATGCCATATTTTGTTGTAACTTATGATGCCTAGGACTTCACTTTTACTGTTCAAATCTGCAGTCACAAGTTACCGACATGTGGCAACTGTTTTTCCCCCATTTTATATTCCACCTTATTTCCTTAGGTTTTACTCTTAAGGCATGTAACACTGTTTGCTAAGTAAAATATTTACTCAGAATTAGTTCTTTGGGGCCACATATACTGCATGGTATATTTTGTTTTATTGCTTCTTTTGATTTAATCATGGTAATTACAGTTTACATAAACGGTAGAGCAATGCCAGGTGTTTACTGGCCGAGTTTCTTTGGTGGAAATGGAGATGGGATTTTGTTTGCAGAGACAATTACACAGTATTCACAGTGATCATTCATAGGATTGAAACTAATTGGTGACAATTTTTTTTTTTTTTTGCTATAGTACTGTTGTAGGGGTTAAAAAAATCTGAAATTTACATGAATAATGTTTAATTTTAACATTCTATTTACTGAAGAAAAAAACTTTGTAGTGTGATATTAATTATTCGTCACAGCAGTATTCACAAGTGATAAGATAGAATATGGCATCTGTGATTGCGTATGATATATCTATTTATGTATGTTTTTTTTTTGAGAAATGAAAATTGACATAATGTAATAATCGGGAGTTCTCTGCAAAAAATCAGGAGATATTGTGAGATCGAGAGGTAGATGTGGAAATACCTCCAAAATCGGGAAGTGTTTCTCTCAGCTTGAGAGTTGACAGATATGAACTGGCCAGGCTTGTGGAATTTCAATCAGGGCTTGTGAGTTTATTTAAGTCACCAGCCTGGGACCTGTGCTTAAAAAAAATTTGCTTTGAGCTCTGTAAAACTGGTTTTTCTGGTTTAAGATTTTACTTAAAAGATAAAAGTTCAGTGATAACACTAATGTACATTATACTATTGTGTTGCTCATCAAAAACTCTTTACACAAAATTTTCTTGGGTAAATACAATGTGAAGAAAGCATGATTATACTTATGAACATGTTTTTCAGGTCAATATTAATTCAAATATTAACAGTAACTTTATATTTTCTTTGTTGTAAACATTCAGAGCTCAAAGAAATTTTTTTAGACACACTCTCAGGGCTGGTGACTTAAAAAATATCATAAGCCCAACTCCATTTCCATATGCCCAAACTTAAAACAAAAAAAAAATCATATTAAATTGACTTGTGTGATTATTTGGATCTCAAAGAATTTCAGTGTTTTTCTCCAGGTCCCAAGGTCAGCCATTGTGTAATTGCTCTAACAATGTCCTTCTTAATCAGTAGATCAACAGTGTTTATGTTCATTAGCATCGGAAGCGTGTGTTGATTTATACAGTTTAAGTTTCTATTTACACTTTCAACGTTGTTCATATGTGCCGCATAATTTGTTTAACCAGTATTTCATTACACTAGAGTAAGTGTGTGCACAGGACAACTGAATTATTATTCATTCAGCTTTAACTTCAAACATTTGGAATGATGCATTAGCAATTAAACAAGACCCCAAAAATACTGACACAAGCATTTTTGCCAATCTCAATTCCACCAAAGGTTGGCCGATTTGTATAATCAAAGACAGAAGCGCCAAAATGACCAGATTTGATCCCTTTATTACTTATAATACCTCAAACAAAGCATCCTGCATTTGGCCTAAACTCCCCAGATTATAACAATATAGTAACCAGTTAACAGCTTGTCATGTATACACACTGGCCTTAAATTCCATTATGTCACCACGCATCAACGCACCGGTTGCAAAAATTGATGGGACAGTTCTGGTACCCACTGGACTGGTTGTCGCTGGTTTCTGGTACATACATAATAATGATATTCAAAACGATGTTTTAGAGTCACGTGTACATGCATGTTAACTTAAAGCTATGTGAGTACTAGTTAATAGTAACCCAGGCAATCTGTTCCCCATTCATAG